>JARFJB010000102.1:1512500-1810000 GCA_036346205.1 Vesta saturnalis
TATTGTAACTGATTTACACAGACATACTCAAACGGAACATAATTAAGTAATAGTGCAATTATATTGGTTAATCGTCCAATATCATAAACATAATGAACTAAGTGTTAATAATCATGATAATGGAAACTTTGCTTTTATATATTTACTTCGAATATAAAGAGTACAATGTATAAGAAGAAATCTGCTGTCCAAGCATATTGAGGTCCGCAACAGTACGAGTAGTTATTTGATGAAGAAAGCCATCACACAATGGAAAATCTTTTTACTAGTCGAGTGGGGTGAGATCTGCGATAATAAGAAAAGGGAAACTTCCTTACTGCCAACTCGACAACTTATAATCGCCGTCACATTGTCTAATACTAAACCATAAATGTTTACTGCTGTAAAAACATGCAAAAATTCCAAATACGGTAAACAGAATGTTATTTGGCAATCAAATGTACAATATATAGTTGGTACGACAGTAAATAGATGTCAATCAAGCGTCACCGGCTGGTAATTATGAACGTGGTGAAGTCTGTGGTAACGAAAGACGAAGACGTAAATTTGAATATTGTGTAAACCAAGATCCTATAACTTCAACAGTCAATCAATTTTTTTGAAATAAAATTGCAAGCCGATCGGAATGAGGTCTGTAGTAACTTGACGGAAAGAGAATCAGTTGAACGTCATATCATTTATAACGCCCTAAATTTGAAGCGTATTTTTTTTTATACAATCGCAAACTACTCGTAAAGACTGGTTTGTAAGGGTACCCAGCGAAGATAAACAATGATATAATAGCCTCGTCGTTATATCGTTCAAAGTGCAATAAAATTACATCATTTGTTTGGAATACAATTGCCTGTCAAGCCGAACAAATGTTGTAATACCAAAACACGAAAAAAAACAATTGAATAACGTGCTGCGTAAGACAAAAGCCCATTACTCAACTTTAATAGTTACTTGAAATAAAATAGAAAGCCGAGCAGAGCTGTGTGTGTACGTGTGCGTATGTGTGTGTTTTTTTTTCTTGTGTTTATGTGGGTGCGTGGGTACGTGCCTGCGTGTGTGTGCGTGGATGTGTGTGTGTGTGTGTGTGTGTGTGTGTATGTGTATGTGTGTGTGTGTGCGCGTGCGCGTGTGTGTGGGTGCTTGCGTGCGTGTATATAATATATATATATATATATATATATATATATATATATATATATATATATATATATATATATATATATATATATATATATATATATGAGTGCCTGTGTGTGTGCGTGTACGTGTGCGTGTGTGTGTGTGTGTGTGTGTGTAGGGCTGTGTGTCCGTGGGGGTGTGGGTGTGTCTGTGCGTCGGTACGTCTGTGCGTTTCTGCGTTTGTGCATCTGTGCGTCTGCGCGTCTGTGCGTGTGCGCTTGTGGGCGTGTGTGTGATGTGTGTGTGTGGGCGTGTGTGGGTGTGTGTGGGTGTGTGCGCGTGCGTGAGTGAGTGCGTGTGTGAGCGTGTGTGCGTGTGTACGCGTGTGCGCGTTTGCGCGTTTGCGTGTGTGCGTGTGTGCTTGTGTGCGTGTGTGTTGGTGTGCGTGTGTGCGTGTGCGCTTGTGTGCGTGTGTGTGTGTGTGTGTGTGTGTGTGTGTGTGTGTGTGTGTTGTGTTTTGTGTGTGTGTGTGTGTTTATGTACTGTGGGTGGGTGGGTGGGTGTGTGTGGGCGTGTGTGGGTGTGTGTGGGTGTGTGTTTGTGTGTGTGTGCGTGCGTGCGTGCGTGAGTGCGTGTGTACGTGTGTGAGTGTGTGCGTGTGCGCGTGTGCGTATGTGCGTGTGTGCGTGGGTGTGATATGAGTGTGTATGTGTGTTGTGTGTGGGGGGGGGGGGGTTGCGTTAGTGCGTTCGTGCGTGAGTGCGTGTGTGTGTGTATGTACGTGTGTGCGTGTACGCGTGTGCGGGCGCTCGTGCGTGCTTGTGTGCGTGTGCGCGTGTGCGTTTGCGCGTCCGTGTGTGTGTATGTGTGTACACATAAATTTTGAGATCTATAAAGTTGGTCGTGGCCAGATAACTTTTGAGATAACTCAGTTTCTATTAGGCGGCAAGATTTTATTCCAACGAACTAATGCACTACGTAACAAAAACATAGTTTTTCAATAACTTACTTCCTAGTGAATCATAAAATACTATAACGTCTTAAAACAGCAGATAATTAGCGCCAAATTTCTTAATTAAGGCTTATATTTGAGTTTCTTGAAGTTAATTGGAAGTAACTTAGCTGCTTGTGAAGTAGCCGTGGCCATGTGACTTTCGCAACAACATTCCTTAAGCGTAAAATTTTATTTCAATGAACTAAAACGGCACATAATGCATAATTTATGTAAAAATGTTTTCAATAACTTATTCCCTATTAAAGCATAGAATTTAACTCCACGGCTTAAAACTGAGAACCATAATTTCACGAAATCAAAATTTATTTAAACCTAAATTTGAAGATAAACGTGATCATGCAATTTTTGTAATAACTCATTATCTTGTGGGACACATAATTTTACTCTAACGGTTTAAAACGGCTGTAGAATTTAATTTATAACTAAATTTAAAACTTGGCCTTGTTCAGTTAATTTTTGCGACTGAAACGCAAAAGTCTATTAGAACTGCATAGCAAAAATGTTATATAGACATTTTTACAACTCATTCCTTACTGAAGCGTAAAATTTTAATCCAGTGGACAGAAGGTATATAACTGACGTCTAATTATTGAGTTACAACATGTGAAGAAACGGTGTTACAAAGTAATTGTGCACAATAGAAAATGAAGCGGAAAAACGTTTAACTGCATCGACATTTGGAAACATATGTAAAATAAAAAAAATGAACATCCACGGCTAAAACTGTCAATTTGCGTAAAACGGTATAAATTAGCGCTTAACTTGGGTGCAAATAAAACTTAATTTATACATAAGTTAAGGGTTTGTAAAGTTGCAGAATCGGAGCGCAAAACTTATTATACTGCTGCGCGAAGTTAGCCATGTCAATGCAATTTTTTTAATAACGGCATAATATGAGGCATAATTTGTTTGTAAATAAAACTTAATTTATACATAAATTTGCGACTTATTGGTCTCCACAAATTTTTGCAATAACTTATTCCCTATTGGAGTGCAAAATATAATTCAAGTGGTATAAAACTCATTTCCTTTCGGAGCACAAAACTTATTCTAACGGCTTAGTTAGTGTAATTTTAGCAATGACTTATTTACTATTGGGTCACAAAATTCAATTTTTACTGTTTCAAACTGCACATATCTGACATCTGAATCTTTACAACAAAAAATTAAGTTGTACATAAATTTGCACCTCGTGAAGTTAGCAGTGCCGTTGAATTATTTTTGTTTGTATTGATGAATGTAATTCCAGCGGCTTATAACGCCTTATTGCATAAAGACAATTTTATTTGTGCGTAATCTTTAGAGTTACCTTTAAATATGTAACCATGCAATGGTTAGCTCAATTTTTTTACTGCGGAGTGGAAAGTTCGATAAAAATAATTCGCTTACATTGATAAAGAAGTCTATTTTCCGTTTAAATAAATATAAACTATTCTCAGGGCCCGCTCTAACCTTCATGTCACCCCGGACAAACAGGCAATTTGCCGCCAGTTTTTTTTAAATAAAATAAAAATTATGTTAAAAAAACTATATGTAATACATTACATAATAAACATTTAAAAAGGGCAAAACTTAAAAGTACTGGGACATATAACGTGCATTTTTATTGCTATACTTATATTCTATTAAGAAAGTACAAAAAATATTGCATAACTTTGATTTCCGCAAATGTTTTTATTGCATTTTTTAAGTTAACTTGATCAGCAATTTCATGCTCAATCGCTAAAATGGCCAACCCATTAAGACGAGTTTGCGTTGTAGTTGAACGTAAAAAATTCTTAATCAATTTTAATTTGGAAAAACTTCTTTCTCCACTTGCAACAGTTATTGGTATACACAGCAATACTCTTAAGGAAACACTTAGGTTTGGGGCACAATTTAACATTGTTATTAATTTTAGAACAGTGCTTGGACTTTCTTTTTTGCCCATAAGCCCAGATACTGCACAAATTTCTTCTGCTAATTCTACCCCATTAATATCAACAGAATCGCCGTAAGTTAAAATACTTTCTAGATCGTTGCAATTGTAAAATAAAAAAAATCTACCTTATAATTTTCTTTAGCGCCTTCCAAAGATGCTTTTACCATATCGTTAACTACTAGATTGAGAGAGTGACTACTACATGGAACGTAGAAAGCTCACGGATTTAGGTTCTTAATCCTAGATTGCATTCCTGATTTATCGCCCAGCATATTAGGCCCGTTGCCATATCCCTGTCCTCTTATATCCTGTGAATTTAAACCCAAATTATTAAGTTCTGCAATTATAATTTCAAACATTTGCTTCCCTGTAGACCTTTCAACTGGAAGAAAACCCAAAAAGCTTTCCTTAATTTTAATTTCAACCTCATCCTGATTGGAATCAGTTTTATTGATTGAAACATACCTGATTACAAGAGTCATTTGCTCCACCTTAGAAATATCAGGAGTGCAATCTAAAATTATTGAATAATATTTGGCTTTTTTTATTTCATTAATAATATAAGATTTCACACTTTGATGCAACAGGTCTATTATTTTTCCCAAGATAGTGAGCTTTCGTTTCTTTTTTTTAAGCACCCTACGTACGTGTTCTTCCATGACGGGATCAACTTCAGATAGCAGCTCAACTATTTTTAAGAAGTTACCGTTATTATGCGCAAACAGCTTGTCGCTTGTACCTTGGAAAGCCAGACAACTTTTACCAAGCATTTTAGTGATTGCTACGATTCTTAAAAGCACTTCTTGCCAATGGTTTATTTCAGCGTTAACACGTCTCTGGGAATCCTCGTCTATAGTTTTACAACACTTTAATCTTAGGTTCAGTTCTAGAAAAGATTTTTGGGACTGAATATGATTTTTAAAAATTTCGTGGTCTTTTAGAGTTTGATTCAGATGCTTCCAACTTTTAAACCCTCCTTTGAAAGGGAACTAAGCACACAGTCAAAAACTTTGCAGCAAAAGCAATATACGCAATTTTTTGAGACTGAGTACACTAGCCAGTCTCTTAAAATTTGCTCTCCAATACTTAAAATTCTTTTATAATAATTAGGGCTAAATTTTCTACCAGTCTCATCGTATGGAAATCTATAATAGTACAATGGTTTAGGTGGACCTTGCCTTACCAAAAAGATACTTTCGGCGTCTGGTAGTATCATTGGCCAGAGTGCTGGATCTGCACTTAAAAGTTGTTGAGCGCTTTCTGTAGGTGCCACGTTGGTATCAATAGTGCTCTCATTTGGCGACGGAGGACTGTCACTGTCAGTTGCAAGTATTAGTTCAGGTATGTCGTTCATTTGTTGATCCTCATTTTTCTCAGGTGAGTCTCTGTTGTCACTGTTGTCAGTGTCTTTCAATGCTGTCTTTGATGTAGAACATTTTGAGTCGTTACTTGTTTTGGTACAGCCCGGCGTACTCTGTAAATAATTTAGTACAGTGCCAGTTTGTCTTTGCCTTTGCATTTCCTTTTCCACCCTTCGATTTTCTATTCGCAACCTGATAGTATTTTGCGTCCCTCGGACATTCTGGAAGATACAAAAATATCTGGAATAAAACAAAGCAAATTATAAGGAAATTGTCTTACAACAGACTTAGTTAAATTAGACAAGTACTGCACTTTTTTATGCTCATTTAAGATCTAGGGGAACGATTAAGCGGTTTTATATGTTTTTTATATTTATAAATTATGTAATAGTAGTAAAATAGTAACGAACCTACCACACCTGATACCTTTCAAATTTGAAAAAGTATAAACACTTGCATTTTACACAATTTTGCTTCACAGTCTAAAATGGTATAAAATAGGGCAATTTTTCTTGTCCAATTTAGTCAGATCATGCATAGATTTATTCTAGAATGTTCAATGTTTAAATAAATATTTTATTTTAATTTTATGAAATACCTAACAAACTTTTGCTACTTTTAAGAAAATTTTATTTATAAAACTAGGTAAAAATATTCGTAGCTTTACTTAAAAGGGATCGCATCCAGTAGTTGATAATAAAAAAAAGAATCAAGATCTACTGGCCAGTAAAAGGCAGGAATTATTCAAAAAACTCAAGCTTTAGGGTATTCCGTATATTTCATAACCTTTTTTAAGGTATTTGAAAAAGCTCCTTCGCAGATGAAAATTAAATTTCAAAGACGATTTTTTAACGAAACATAAACAAATTTCAGTCCTTTTAAAATTATCAAAACAAGTCTTTTAGCTTTTTATTTAATTTATCTGTTTTGTTCAAAAATCGTTTTCAAAATTTAATTTTCATCTGAGGAGCTTCTTCAAATACCTACCTTGAAAAAGATTATGAAATTTAAATGAAAGTTTGTTTTTAACACGCTTATATTAGCTTCACTTATATGTTTGTTTGCCTGTCTGTCTGTTTGTAACCGACTTCTTTGAACAAGCATTCGCGCGGTCGGCGATACATACGATACAAGATACGGCGCATTTGGGATCCAATGCCTATCCTCCAGACCGAGTAAATCCTTTCCAATTACATAAACTGTCATGTTATTTTTGCAAGGAAAACCATCTCATTTTTGATTGTGACGAATTCAAGGCATTAGATATTTCAAGTAGAACAAGTCAATTATTTGAAGCTATGTAATAACTGTTTCGATCCTACCCATTCTACAGCTCAATGTAAATAAATATAGTTTAAAAAAACTAAAAAAACACGCTTTAATGATCAATCGAATTAAAAAACGAAAAATAATTCTTAATATAGGCAGAAAATATAAATAAACGAAAAAGATTAGTATTATTGTCAAAAAAGCGTGGGGTGCTTTGTGCCATATTTTTCACTCATCGAGCACCCCACGCTTTTTCGTTTATTTATATTTTCTGCCTATATTAAGAATTATTTTTGGTTTTTTAGTTCGATTGATCATTAAAGTGTGTTTTTTAGCTTTTTTAAACTATATTTATTTTTTAATAATTTTTGCCTTTTACTGATAAAAATACCCTAATTTCGTAGATTCGCTAAGTTAACGGTTAACTTACCTTAAAAAATTACAAATCACACTGATTATTGAACCAGAACAGTATATACAATTGAGAGTTGCACTTGTTATCACCACCGACGAATGAGCAAAAATAGTGCTATGCTGTAATAAAACAGTCCTTTTATAACTGAAGGCAATAAACAAGTCATTTCTTGTCTATTCCTAATTCAGACAAGTTCATGCGGCACCTTGTTTGCTGATTTATATGGTATATATGCGATGCGCAGTTATATTAGGTAATGTATACAAATAACACCCGTGTTCCTTATTTAATAATTAGTTATTTTTTCGTAATTATACCTATTTTCTTTACAACTATGTATATAGATCAAAAACAAGTATTTTAACTTTCTTGTAAAAACAGTGATAAGAAATGTTTTTACAAATGAAAGGCGGCATGCTATTATTATTAATATTTTAATTTTAATGTTGTCTCACATTCTGAGAGTAAAAATGTCGCCCCTAAGATTTGCCGCCCCGGACAAATGTCCGGGTTGTCCGGTCTTGGAGCAGGCCCTGCTATTCTACATTAATTAATAATTATAATGAACAGTTGGACGCCTTTGGAAATGATAAAATATAAATACAAAAATGACAGTGATAATCCAGTGAGTAATAAAGTCAAGCACTTGTCAAAAACAACTCCTTGAGTGAGGCCAATACATGCATTTAAAATTCTAAGTACATCAATTCTGCAAGTAAAATTAGTGCTAATCTAACCGCTAACACTATACCCAAATAGTTATGCCTTTACCATAGGCGCAAGAAGTTAAATTCAATTTTTTGAGTAATACAAATAATCTATACAGATACACAAAACATTAATTTCACTGTTATCGTATATAAAAAAAACACAAAAGGTATCATGTATTCAAATACATAAATGTTAAACAATTTTAAATGCGAAATGGTCGAAGCCCATTACGAAATTAGCCAAATATAGATTTTTATCTTTTCTAGTACTAACCAAACTTCAATGTTTCCGAGTGCAATCATATTTACAAAATCAATGGAACCTTACATCAATATAGCACCTGAAGCAGTTATTACAAATAAGTTCAATCATTTTTGATAGTGTTAATAAAATTTAGATTTTACTTTGTTTTCTGATAAATTTCATGTTAGTTCCCAACTATTTCTAGAATTTTCTATTCGACACTAAATGTAATGTACTTTCGACTATGTAAATTTATTCTATGGCCTTAAAGAAACAATTTAATAAAAGCAACGCCACCTTCTTTTAAACAGGCATTTGGCAATAGAATCACCATAATTATAGATTGCTTTGAAATTAAATTGCAAAAGACAAAAAATTTCGAAATAAAGTGCACAACTTGGTCTACCTATAAACATCATAACACAATCAAAGTTCTCATAGGGATAACACCAGCAGGCTCGATACCTTATATTTCACAAGCAGATGGTGGAATCACTTAAAACCATTTGTTCTGGAATTTACCAAACTTGACATGGGCTTTACTTCATTAAAGTAAGTAACAAAATACTTACAAATTTGTATTGCAATGTCGTAAAAGCGCGAATAGGTGTTCATAAAACCTAACCCAACTATAATATACACTAATAATGTTCACTAATTAAATATGAAATATCTTAACATTATATACTAACACTACAACAAGTCAATTATTACGATTTTTTCTGGAGAAAACACTCAAGAATCACAGCAAAACACGTAGGCTCCTAAGAAACACCAACAAAAGTTGTCCAAGATCATCTGTTAGAGGCGGAGCTTGTGACGTCAGTGTGACGTACTTGAAAATGCCTAATACGAAATAAACGCATGTGAGAATAGATTCAAAACTGGCAATTAAAGTAATCCATGCAGGGTAGTCAAACGATTTCTACTAAACTGTCTTCCAATCTATTCAAACCAAATTTTTTCGGTTAAAATATCTTATTTAATTCAAATTTTGTATTCTTAATAGTCTTTATGAAAAAGTTACTGTAATTTAAGCATTTCCAAGTAAGTCATTCTAATTAATTCTAAAAGTCCATTTGGAATACCTGTAACGAATTAATTGACCTCCAAAATGATTTCTGATAAATGTCAAACAGAAAATGTACGCTAAATTGGAAAAGTTTAGAATTTTATATCATACCTCCGTCAACAATTAAAAACGAATGTAGGATTGTAAATTAATTGAAGCTACAATCAAACAATTGCACCGTTTTATTAAATTTCTGGTAAAATGGGTCACATAAAACCGAAAATATAGAAGAACGCTTGAAAAGTGTGTTTTAAGCAATAAATTAGGCAACTTATTCAATTTTTCAGATTGCATTCAATAAAGTGAACCATAACACACTTAATTGCCTCACAACTTATTCTCTATTGAAACGCAAAAGTTTTATTCCATGGGAGCAAAATAGCACATAATTGACAGCATTACAAAAGCTTAATTTAGGTTGAAATACGCCGCTTGGGCTAGATGGGACGTTGATGAAATTCCGATGACTTAGAACAGCGCATAATTGACGCCTCAACGAGATAACCATATGGATGTAGCTTTGCGATAAATTATCTACTAATGTAGTGCAACGATACATAACTGGCACCTAATCACTCACAAGTATAAATCATATCTTTGAAATCATATACGATTGGTGATAAACTTCATATATAGAATGATGTATGAAAACTATATGAATTAACCGCTAAATGCTAATTTTAAGCGCAGTATCGGCTCATGGTTTACACTCTACGTATTAACATGTTCTCAGACAGTATGAGTTTTAAGGGGGTTCGCAGAATCACACCTATGGGTTTCTTTTAAAAAGAATAATTGGCTTTATATGAAAGTATATAAACGTTTACAGACGTCCTGTCCCAGAATATGGAAAAAAATTATGTTCTGGGACAGGACGACGTAACACGTCTCATTAGAAAACAGCTTCATTTAAGAAAAATAACACAATTTTAATACACTAACAAGTGTTTCTTAAATATTAATATGTTTAACACAGTAACTAATGAGGAATGTGAAATAATAAAATGGAAGTAATTGCAAAGTTACAAATTCGTCATATTTCAAAGTATGTTGTTACACAGATAGGCGGTGTGTCTAAGCAAGTTCTTCACCTGTATTTTGTTTCCCGCCTTACGCCTTGTTTAGTGCATACCTCACATCTTAAAAAAGAAGACTTCTTTTTAGTTTCCGTCGGAGCTCTTGGAAATTATTCAATGAACTGTATGGTGGTGCCCAAATGTTGTCCCTCTTGAGTGTTTGCCTTCCGTTTTTATTTTCTGGAATACCGAGAAGCTGTACCACTAACGAATGGCAAAAATCTAACATCTAACACTTTTACTTTTCCCTATCTATTTGGTACTTCTATTAATATCTGATGATATTTCTTAGTTAGACAAAGAAATTTCCTTTCATCCTTCCCATTCTGTCCTGTTCATGTTCTCCTTCTTCCAATTTTGCTTTCGTAGTTGCTGTTGGATTAGGAATAGCCTTTAAGAGTCCCTGTGATATGTGTATTTATTGTTAGTAGTTTGCTTAACAAACTCACGCTGTTAAAGAAGTTATCTATGAATAGGTGATGCACTTCGTCTAGATAAGGTCACATTGAGTCCAATACGTGTGGCTTCAATTTTAAAATACCTTCGGCTGTCACATTTTCCACCATAAATTCGAGTATTTAATACGTGGGTGGATAACTCATTGAATTTTATCCCATATCTGGCTCGTTTTCCTTTAATGTATTGGCGGAACGACAGCTGCTTCCGAAGAGAAGTAACGATTGGTCAAAAGTGACAAGTTCTATAGTGGATTGTAGGCCTTTTGGAAATTACGTAACATGATATTTAGCAATAGCCTTATTTTCTTGAGTTTTGACTATAACTGCAGCTAAAACAACGCAATGGCTGTTCAAATCTTCTTCCAGTTATATTATGAAGAAAAGCTGGATGATAATATGAAGGATGGTAGGTGAACATTTTTCTTAGGGTAGGAAATTTTATTTGTCCTTGAAAGATGCATAGACCCAAAAATTATTTGAACTCACTTGTTTTTATTGGCTTTATATTGGTTGTTCGGCAATTCTTAGCATGAGGACGGCACATGTTTTAGAGAGATTGCATAGTGATTCATACATTTGAGAATTACAGTCATTATTTTGTCGTTGCAGGCAAGACTGGAATAATCTCTTTCGCGCTGTAATTCATTAACCTCTCCTGCAACTCTTAAAGTGGCTGGATCAAAATGAAGGTTTGGAACGTCCACCACTCATTATTGCTATCTGGTTTATGGACAGGACTTTCTGAACCTGCAGCCTTCATATTCTCCTCAGATTGGTTTCAATCTCACGACCCGTCCTTAACTTCTGATATACAATCTCTTGAGCATACAAGAATTGTTTCAGTTCTCTCTTTGTATTATCGGTATTACAATGGCCACTGTGCTGCTGAATTGCGTGCTTTAATACCCTCTCGGGCCATCTTTGCTGGGAATACTCGGTTCGCCCATTCACATAATCAATATGCAGTACAAATTTCCACATTCTTCTCGGCATTTAAACTGTCGAGTGATCTCCCTAGTTCTCGTTTTCCTCTCACTTATGACATAGTAAGGTATAAGGTAGCCATTTATAGGCAATTCAATATCCCGCTACCCATGCTCCTAAGTGCTGGTGGGTGTTTTAGTACGGTAGGCCAAACTTAGGCTGTTCAGGTCAACAATTGATAAAAAAAATTCTCAGAAGAAGATATTCCGTTTGAAGATATAAAATTTAAACCACTTAAAGGGTCCTCCTCACTCTCTGAATCACCGGAACAAAAAAGTGGAATTGACAGAAACAAAGCCTTGCATCGAATGTTCAGTTTTGTTATTGGATGTGTATATCCTTACAATACGGAACCCATACCCAGTTAGGGTGAAATATGTTTTCATTTAATAAAACTCGAAAAAAGAAACCTAACCCGTCTAACCGATTACCGACGGATCCTTTATTATCCACAGTTGCCCGCAAAAAAAAATAAAATGTCATGGATCCAGCGGGATTTGAACGCTGGACCACCAATCCACAGGCAGTCCTTTTACCATCTGCGCTACCGTAACTATGCCAGATATCAACATAGATCGGTAAAGAAACTAACCACATACACAATAGAAATTTATAGGGGGCACACACAGGAGTACATGTCTTAATACATCACCGCACATTCATGTACGTGGTAGATAAGTGTGAGCTTAGACACACACAGTGAGGAATGTTCGACGATATACATTTTCGACGTACTTCTTTGCTTGTATGTACATGTTCGCAATAAATGCACACACACGCACGTGCACACACACACACACACATACACACCCACTCACACACACACACACACACACACACACACACACACACACACACACATACACACACACACACACAACACACACACACACACCACACACCACACACACACACACGCACACACACACCACACACACACACACACACACACGCACACACACACACGCACACACGCACACACCACACACCACACGCACACGCACACACACACCACACACCACACACACACACACACACACACACACACACACACACACACACACACACACACACACACACACACACACACACACACACACACACACACACACACACACACACACACCACACACACACACACCACACACACACACGCACACACGCACACACACCACACCACACACGCCACACACGCACGACCAGCACGACACGCACCCACAACACACACACACACACACCACACACACCACACACAGACGCAACACAGTCACACCAGCACGAAGCATACACACGACATCAGGACAGCTACGACAGACACCGACACACACTTTTCCCTATTTGAATACTATTAAAATATTTACCTTTAAATATAATTGTTTGCACAAAACATACCATAAAAATACCACTAGCACGTGATTATTTAAATATCTACGTAATGGAATGGTTTATGATGATTACGTCATCTATATTTAATCCTTATTTTAAATATATGGACGGATAGTTTACAAAAAATTATTATTTTTTCTGGGACAGTATAAACCAATCAACACGTACACGCATTGAAAACCTGACGTCATTTAACGTCAAGCTCCCAGCAGTAGTTTGATATAAGACGTTGTATAACGTCATGTCCTTGCTAATCGTATTAAGATTGTTTTGTTATAATACAAATTTGTATGTTGTGTAATAGAGTGGATAGGAATGGATTTGCTTGGTGCAGATGTGCAACATGTATGATAGGAATAGTCATAAAACAGTACTTGAACTAATTCTATGTAAGGAATGGCTTCAATCTTTAGAATGACCTACAAAGTATGACAAAAGAGAATTGAGGTTGATGGTAATATATAATGATAAAAATCAAAGTTTCAATTAAAATCCCATTATCACGTATATAAACACAACATAAAGTTTATTTTAATTGTATCTGGTTTTGTCAAATTACTGGCTATAATTAGAAAATCGTGAATACTGTAATTTGCACAATATAATTCAAATGAGGTTCGTAATAAATATTCATTAGATTAAGATCAGTCTCTAACTAGCTTATCATAATGCAGTGACGCTCCGTTATGCATGAACCATATATCCTTATTTGTTACACGAATGTTAAATTTGTTAGAGGTTAATCTATGCAACTAGATTATTATTTTTCTTATTTCAAGACTTTTTGAGTGAATGCATTATTGTTTACAATTAGCATATATGAATTTGTTGGTTACTACGAACAATTAACTTTATCAAGTAATTGTGTGACGCTCTGTAAAGAATTTACAAAGAAAATTAGACCACAAAATGTAACCAGGTCCGTGAAACAAACAATTTGTAATTTAAATCAATATGCGCAAACTTCGCTAAATGAATTGTTTTCTTAGTGAAATTTGCCGTAAAACTAAAAATCCCGTAATTTTTTCATTATTAACAAAAAATTGCATGAGATTATCAATTTTCGACGTTTTCATAATTTAGATGCAAATTTTATATTCTAATTATTTTTGCACTTTATAAACTAGGTATATATTCAAATGTACGTAATTTAGACAAACATAAATTCTTGGGTAATTAAAAATTTTAATTACTTAATTAATTAAATAACATCAGTTTGAGCCTACAGATAAAATTCTTGGGGATTCATCATTTAGATAAATATAAAATGAACTCGGGCTAATTAATACGAGCATATATAAAAAGTAGGTGCTTCTTTATTTATGCATTATCACACTTGTCTAAAGGTTTGATAAAAATTTTAAGTCAAGGTTTACTAATTTAGTCTAATTGATTGTTTTCGTGGCAGTGCAATGCATAAAAGTTCGAAGTTGTGTTTGTGTAAATGCAAATTATAATTTCCCATTTTAGTTGTTCGGGATTAAAAAAGAAACTGAAAAAAGTTACAATTTAATTAAACTGGTACGACCAGATAGGTCCAGTCAATAATCTTTACACGGATAGAAAATGCCGACGAATTGAAAATGTATTTTGAATTTCATTCATTAATATTGTGGTCGTATAACGAGTATTACCTAATAAAAACAAATTCATGTAAAATTTAAATTTTATATGTATATTTTTGGAAATAAAAAAACGAGTCAATAAACTTGTATATAAAACACTTTGATTTAAATTGAAAGAGTAAAGTTTATTTTGTGTTCACTGTCAAATAAAACTTCCAGAGAATTTGAGACTAACTGCAGATTGACTGTTTCAAACCATTAACGTTTTTTTTTTTTGACTTAGTTCGTCGTTATTTTTATTAAATGTTCATTATTTATATCGATTTGTAAAGAACGACAAATGATTGACGCTTTATATATGTGCATTTCAAGTGAGTATAAGCAAGTTGCAGTTTTTTATCTTAGATCATGCATATGCATAACTCAATAAACCTATCTAAAGCAAACATATACTCGATTTTCCCAAAGTAAAATGTATAAGTTATAATTTACAATCATTTTCACTGATAATAACCGGAACAAATAAACTAAAGACTTTTTCAGCTTATTCCTTTTTCAATACATTATTTATTGGACCTATAATGAACGTATAATCTCAGTAACATAAAATTTGAAAAAGAAGTTTCTTTCAATCGACTCAAAAAACTTTCCCGCCATGTGTTATTTAAGTCGATTCAATCAAATTTCATTCAATTTTCAAGTAATTTTTAAATACAATTCCTTTTTAAAGTTATGAATTCTTGCGGCCTAAAGAAATCATATTTACTTACTCCTTCCTCCGCAAATATGTGATTAAGAGAATCGTTTCGATTTAATTTTTACATTCCCCTATACTATACGAAGTACAGCAAAGGGAAGGTATCGCGATCATAAAAAAATTCAACCTCGAGATTTTGACGGATCTTCACGTTTTGAGGGTCCTTTGGCATGCTGTCTGCGCGTGCATGACCTTGAATGCGCGCGTGACCTTGAATGCGCGCGTGACCTTGAATGCGCGCGTGACCTTGAATGCGCGCGCGCGTGTGTCTGTGTCTGTGTCTGTATCTGCGCCTGCGCCTGTGTCTGTGTCTGTGTGTCTGCGTGTCTGCGTGTCTGCGTGTCTGCGTGTCTGCGTGTCTGCGTGTCTGTGTGTCTGCGTGTCTGCGTGTCTGCGTGTTTGCGTGTCTGCGTGTGTGCGTGTCTGCGTGTCTGCGTGTCTGCGTGTGTGCGTGTGTGCGTGTGTGCGTGCGTGTGTGCGTGTGTGTGTCTGTGTGTGTGTGTGTGTGTGTTTGTGTGCGCGCGCGTTTGTGCGTGTATGCGTGTGTGCGTGTGTGCGTGTGTGCGTGTGTGCTGTGTGCGTGTGTGTGTGTGGTGTGTCGTGTGTGCGTGTGTGCGTGTGTGCTGTGTGTCGTGTGTGTGTGTGTGTGTGTGTGCGTGTGTGCTGTGTGCGTGTGTGCTGTGTGCGTGTGTGCGTGTGTGCGTGTGCGTGCGGCTGGCGTGCGGTGCGTGTGCGTGTGCGCGTGTGCGCGCGTGTGCGTGTGTGCGCCTGTGCGTCTGGTTGTCTGTACGTCTGTGCGTCTGTGCGTCTGTCTGTGTCTGTGCCTGTGTCTGTGTCTGTGTCTGTGTGTGTGTGTGTGTGTGTGTGTGTGTGTGTGTGTGTGTGTGTGTGTGTGTGTGTGTGTGTGTGTGTTGTGTGTGTGTGTGTGTGTTGTGTGTGTGTGCTGTGTGTGTGTGTGTGTGTGTGTGTGTGTGTGTGTGTGTGTGTGTGTGTGTGTGTGTGTGTGTGTGTGTGTCTGTGTCTGTGTCTGTGTGTGTGTGTGTGTGTGTGTGTGTGTGTCTGTGTGTGTGTGTGTGTGTGTGTGTGTACGTGCGTGGGTGCGTGCGTGCGTGTGTGTGTGTGTGTGTGTCTGTATGTAAACACGATAGCGGTCAGACCATTTCAGCTGGAGCTATGAAATTTGGCATACCGCTATTGAGGCAAAATCGTTGATACGTATCAACTTTTGAGAGATACAGGACTTCCATAAGTACCTGTTAACCCACACAATTTTCAAATTTTTTCAAATAAACTAGTTATAAAAATGGCGGTATCAATTTGAAACTCCTTACACGTATGAAAGGCACCAAAAAGCTATTAGATGTCAAATTTCAAGCTGATTGTGGCACCAGAAATGCTTTTAAGTATAAAACTGTTCTTATATAAATTGAGACAACTAAGATTTTCGATTGGGATACGTAGTTTCAACTTGATTATTGAACTAAAAATGAACAAAAATGGTAAAAGTTACAAAATCTGTAACTTGGTAAAAATGGCACTTAGAATGTACCATATACAACATGCCATCATATAGTCAGAGATTACCTGAAAATGTACCCATACCGATTACAGTGTTTGCATGCGCTGAAACAACAAGAGAATGAAGCAAGGCTCAACTTTGCCAATATCGTATGCAAGCAGTTGGAAGGAAATCATATTTTGGGGGTATTCATTCTTCCACTAACATGAAAGGCAGCTTTATCAGAAATACCCACTTGTCTAAAAAAATTTGATTTCCTTCCAACTGCTTGCATACGATATTGGCAAAATTGAGCCTTGCTTCATTCTGTTGTTGTTTCAGTGCCTGCAAACACTGTAATCGGTATGGGTACATTTTCAGGTAATCTCTGACTATACGATGACATGCTGTGTATGGTACATTCACTGCTAAAGATAAACGGCGCAAGCTTTTTCCAGGACTATCTGTCATTGCTAGCACCGCGCGAGCTTCTTTAGCTGGATCACGTCGACGACCTCCAGAATGCCGCCAACGTATGGAACCATTTTCTCTAAACGGTACCAATCCAATGTCGTCGTATTTAAGAGAGTTATACACTCGTGTATACTCTCTCTGAACATGGATAACACTTTGGAATTGTTCAAACCACTAAACACACTGCACACTTTGCTGAATTCTAGGTGCCATTTTTACCAAAGAATTGACAATATAGCTACGTAATCTGACATACGCCTACTTGTAGCACCAAATTCCCATCTTTCGCGGTTGCATTAGCATTGCTACTAAAGTGAATTTCCTGGGAATTTTAAAATACTAGCTTTTCGAAATTATCCCTAGACAAACGGATCACCCAGTATATTGTTAGCATATTATTAGCATTTATTACAGGTTTTGTAATTTTTGTTCATTTTTAGTTCTGTAATCAAACTCAAACTAGGTACATGTGCGCTTTTCACGATTTTTATTTTTGCTGCAATATAAGTATAAGAACCGTTTTTTTACCTATACAGGGTCCGCCAATAGTTCGTGGACGAAGCTTTATGAGTTTATACAATATCGTTTTCAAAATTATTTATTGCAGGATGGTGTGGAATCTTTCGGGTTACAATTAGAAAATATTTTCGCAAAAATTACTACTCGTATACAGGGTATTACAACACAAAGTTATATTTTGTTAAATGGAACATACCGTATATTATTATAAATTTGGATTCCCTGGATAATTTTAAGGGCACTTTATTCACTATATGAGGTATCTTAAACGCGCAATTTAGGCGCTGCATTCAATTTTTTGAAAATTTAGAGGTTGAAAAGAAATATTGTAACAACCGTATTGAGAAATGTGTAACACTAAAATTTTAATGATTGATTAGTCATAGACTGTGCTACATAAAATCGTAAAAATAGTAATATTATCTTTTTTAATTTTCGAGATATCGTAATGCAAAGTTTAAGATTTTCAATCATAGATAACTTGATTTTTTTAAATGGAAAGGTATACATTGTTTTACATTGTTAGATAGGAAATGTAATTACATTTTTTTTGATATAACATTGTTGGTATTTATGTTTTGCCGTTTTTTGATAATCCAGCTTTTTTACTGAATTTGTCGATTTTCGTAGGTTTACATATGTATGTATAATTGTTTAAATCACATCAAGCTATGAAAACAAAAGAATATTAGAAACAAAATTCAGCGATAGTATCTGTTTTGTCATTTCGCGTGTATGTTCAAACGTAACTGAGTTAATTACTTTATTGCAGTGTAAATGTTTGACGCTTAACTTTACGTAATACGTTTATTTAAGAATTATAATGAGTAATTTTTTGCAAAATGAATTAATTGACATGATATTTGTGCTTGGAGAATCAAACAAAAATTGTTTATTGGCCCGTCAAATCTACGGGCAGCGTTATCCTGATCGAAGACAACCAAGAGAAGAATCGTTTCGCAATCTTTTAGAAAGATTTGAAAGTACTGGAAGTGTTGGATATCCTAAAAACGAAAGAGCTAAAGTTGTTACAAATGAAGAAAATGAATTTCGTGTACTTGTAGCTACAGTTGAAAACCCCCACGTTAGTATTCCGAAATTAAGTGACAATTTAGAAATCAGTCAAACTTCCGTGAGACGATTGTTAAAGAAAAATAAATTTCACCCCTATCATGTACAATTACATCAAGAGCTGAAAGAACAAGATTTTCAAAATCAAATTAATTTTTGCTAGTGGGTTCAACAACAGTTAAATGCGAACGAAAATTTTATATCGGGGATATTATTTACCGACGAATGTACATTTCATCGAAATGGATTTGTGAACAGACATAATTTTCATTTTTATTCAAATGAAAATCCACACCAATTTCGGTTAGTCTCTCAAAATAAATGGTCAGTGAATGTTTGGGCAGGTATATTCGGCGGAACTATTGTTGGTCCTTTTTTTTTCAATGGCACACTCACTAGGGTAGAATATCATAATTTTCTAGAAAACGAATTATATCATTTATTGGAGAATGTACCTTTGGCTCAAAGAAGAGGTATGTTTTTCTAACAAGACGGGGCACCTGCTCATCATGCCAGAATTGTAACCCAGTGGTTAAATTCGACGTTTCACGAAAATTGGATAGGATGACAAGGACCGATACCTTGGCCAGCTAGATCTTCCGATATAACTCCATTGGATTTTTTCTTTGCGGCTTTGTGAAGAATAAAGTATGTGAGGAAGAACCAACAACTGCTGAGAACATGAAATTGCGAATTAGAAATGTTTTTGCTACAATTACTCCTAATATGTTAGATCGGGTTGAAGCTTCTTTTATTAAAAGAATTCAGTATCGTCTAAATCAGCGTGGTCGACAATTTGAACATTTAATTTAATATTATTTTCTTCCAAAATCGATAAATTCAGTAAAAAAGCTGGATTATCAAAAAACCGCAAAAAATAAATACCAACAATGTTATATCAAAAAAATTGTAATTAAATTTCCTATCTATCAATGTAACGCATTTAAATAAATCAAGTTATCTATGATTAAAAATCTTAAACTTTGCAAATTCAGTAAAAAAGCTGGATTATCAAAAAACGGCAAAACATAAATACCAACAATGTTATATCATAAAAAAATGTAATTAAATGTCCTATCTAACATTGTGAAACAATGTATACCTTTCCATTTAAAAAAATCAAGTTATCTATGATTGAAAATCTTATACTTTGCATTACGATTTCTCGAAAATTAAATAAGATAATAGTACTATTTTTACGATTTTATGTAGCACAGTCTATGACTAATCAACCATTAAAATTTTTGTGTTACACATTTCTCCATACGGTTGTTACAATTTTTCTTTTCAACCTCTAAATTTTCAAAAAATGGAATGTAGCGCCTAAATTGCGCGTTTAAGATACCTCATATAGTGAATAAAGTGCCCTTAAAATTAACCAAGGAATCCAAATTTATAATAATATACAGTATGTTCCAATTAAAAAAATATAACTTTGTGTTGTAATACCCTGTATACGAGTAGTAATTTTTGCGAAAATATTTTCTAATTGTAACCCGAAAGATCCCACACAATCCTGCAATAAATAATTTTGAAAACGATATTGTATACACTCATAAAGCTTCATCCACGCACTATTGGCGGACCCTGTATATCATTTCTGGTGCCCCAATCAGCTTGAAATTTTATGTCTAATAGGTTATTAGTGCCTTTCGTACTTGTAAGAAGTTTCAAATTGATTGCGCCATTTTTACAACTAGTTTACTTGAAAAAATTAGCATTGTAAATTGATAAAAACGACTGATCGGACGAAAAAAAATAAACGATTTCAAAATTGAAATTTAATGTTTATATAACGTCCAACTTTCCACTATGGTAGTTTATAGCTTATGTGGGTCTAAGCAATATGTGGTACGGACTTGTAAAGGCTCTGTATAATTTCTTACGTTATTGGCGCCAAGGGTAGTAAATTATTCACGGCAAGAAAGGTGTTACATTCCCCCATGAAATGTAAATAACTCTTTATTTAAATTTATATTTGCTTAAACAACCGAATATCTATCACATTATTTAATTTTTAACTAAAAATAAATAAATATAATCATTCTGTATGTTCATTTTTAAAACTCTTAATCGAATTTGATGTTGAACACGTTTGGCTAGAAAAAATCGTAAAATTATTTCAATTGCCATAATATTCTAAATTAACCATTTTTAGAGAACCAAAAGTAAATTCAATAAAATTTTTTTACCACCTGATTGAGAAAAGCCTTTGTCGAAAAGTATGAATGAATTAAAAAAATTCAGTTTCTTTGCCAGGAAATTAAAAATAGAAATTGTTCTTTAATGGAGTCTAATGGCATTTTTCGCTTAAGTTTTAGATTTGGAAAACAAATTAGTTTTTTTGTGGGCCTTTAGCATCTAACATTGCACACCTTATAAAAATGTAAATAGATCTTTTTTATCAAAAAAACTTCGTTATAATGAAAAACAGTTTTTTATCTTACTTCTTCATGCGCGACTAATTTATGGAATTGCATTTGTCACATTTAACAATAAACTATAAAGGGAGTTTTTAGTTTAACCCTCTGAGTACAATAAAATGAAAAGAATCACTGTGTAACATTTGGGTGATTACACCTAAATGGGAGTATACCTTCACTATATAAAAACGAATGTTTTTTTAGTGCTACCTGCGCAAGGTGCTAATTCGTGCACTTTAATTTTATGAATGTATCAAACAGCTAACGACACTTTAAATGTAATCAGATTCGATCGATAAACATATGCGATGTCTCATAAACCAGCATGTTGGATCACCATTTCAATCTAGTTTTTATTAGAAATTTACTTAATCAGCTGTCCTTGTTTTCGTAAATTTGGAAATAGGAAATTAACGTTAGCTCGTTAACGTACAATTTTATTAAAAAATTTCCACTAATTATTCAAAATTACTTTTCTTGAAGATTAATTACAGGACGGTTTTGCATGAAGAATTCATTTTAAGGTATTTAATATTAATGTATTCAAGTGTAGCCCACGTTTAAGTAACTACAATTTAAAAATATTTTTTACGTCACCAAATACCTATATGTAAAAGTAATGCTCAATTAAAATTTACGTACCATAAAATCTATTTAAAAGACATTGGCAATGCTTTTAAAAGTTAAGATAAGGCAAAGACAGGTAAAATAAAGTGTTTCCGTTTTGTCACGTGCCCTCATTGTTGCTTAGCAAAAACATTCACAATTGCAAGATTTGTAATTTTTTCAATTCATTTTAACACTCAGTAATAACGGGTGTCGATAATGACAAACTTGAGTTATTTTTCTTATAGTTTAAGGTGATCTAATCTAAAATCTACAATCATAAACAAAAAACAAGCTGGCGCCTTTGTAAGGGATATTCAATGTATAAGCTCTCACCAGGTAACGCTTTCATTTAAAGGTAAAAGACCCTTATTTGCCACCGGAAGTTGTCCTTTTTCGTTTTGAAAAACAATTTTGAACGAATATTTACCCACTAATTAACTACATTCACACAAAAACTATAACAATGATAATATAGTAATAGGAAGAGGAAATGTTACGATAAATTGTGGTTTGAGAAATTAATTTGTCAAGTGAATTTTTTTTTAATGGAGAATCAATAGACGCTTTCATGTTTGTTTTTTCCATCGAATTTTTAACACCTACCAGATTCCAAAGATACTTATACTTGCATCCCATTTTGTAACTTTCTTCAGTTCTTCGACCTTTTCCTGATCGTGTGACAGTAATAGCAATTAATGTTATTTGTTTTTATACTTTATATAATTAATCAAAGTATAACTTTTTTACTTTCTAAACGATGTTTAATGTCATTCATTTTAAGAATACCCATATGAAATTGTTAATTTATTACGATTGGGATATTTAGTAGAAATAAAATCAATCGAGCGAAAGCTAAACCAATGTCTAATTTAATAGGCAGTTCAGCTTTAAAATTAGTTTAAGAGAATGTATAAATCATTCTTGTGGAGACGTAGTGTTAACCTAACACTTTAAATATTGGAAAAAGGACTACATATGTTAAATTATAGTGCTGTGGTAATTTAACATATAATTGGTAAAACATAATTACTATGCCTTTGTTTAATTATAAGATGCTAAAACCTATTTAAACGGAGATTTTCTTTAGCATGGTTATGTATCTCAATAGCTTCACATTGTAAACGAATATAATAATAAGTTTGTCTTGGAAATATCTCCATATTATATTGACCTAATCTACAAAATCTCATATGTTCTTTACGTCTTGTATCAAAGCTAAGTTTTGTGGTTCCAATGTATACTTTTCCACATGAACATGATAACCTATACACTCCTGAAGATGATAATAGGTTTAGTTGATCTTAAATGTTCTTTAATTTTTCTTGTAGGTTTAAAAATAGTCCTAATGCCATATTTAATTAGGATTTTTTAAATTCTATCTGTAACATTAGCTATAAAAGGAAGAAAAGCAGTACCAACATTAAGCACTGGTTTTCTTTATGGTTATGTCTAGTAGGCGTTATAACATTATTAATATCATTAAGTGGATATCCATTAGCTTGTAACGATTTTGTTATATGTTTATATTTATTTTTCAAAAATTTAGGGTCACAAATTCGTTTTGATTACGTTTAGAAATTTCATCTATATTAAATAGAGAGGATTGAAATAAAACTGATTCATTAACCTTTAAATGTATCGAAATAATAATCTCATGTGAACATTAAAAAGTACATTTGATAAATTATTCAAGCAGCAATATAATAGATAATTTTCTGAGAATAAAAAAACAACTAAAGATCAAATTACACCAATTTTTTGACGTGGATGGTGGTTTGATAATTTATGACGGTATCTATCAGAGTGTATCGGCTTTCTGCAGTAAACCTTAAAAGTTAATGATTTATTAGTTTTAGATATTAGTATGTCAAGAAATGGTAAACTTCCAATAGTTTGCTTTTCCTTAGTAAACTGGATGCTAAGTGTATACCAATTATAAAAATAAAAAATTCGTGTAGTGGTTCTTCTCCATGTGCTCATATAACAAATGTGTCATCTACATATATTCAATAGTTTCTTTTAGAGGGGCTTTTGCAAAAAGTGAAACGATATCAAAACTGACCATTATATCACCTTAAATTACGTATTTTTTCAATGAAGCCAGCAGAATTTTTAATATAATGGGGTGTTTTGCCTATATCTTGTAATAGAAATGTAAGATGTTTTGCGAGATTATATGTAGAAAAACCGATTGCACTATAACTTTAACAAGCGGCCTTAAAAGAACATTAGGTTTATGAATTTTTGGTAAACCATATAGTTTTGTTAGAGGAGCCTCAGGGTTAGTTAGTTTCATTTTTATTTTTTGAGGATAATTGAGTAAGTTCTCTAGTTGTTAAAAGAAACTTGTTTGTAGGATCTTTTTGTAGTTGTATGTTGCAGTCGTTCATATTTAATATAACAGTTGCATTATCTATCTGATTATAATATTATTATATTTTCATTACGTTTAAGATCAAGTAAAGTGCGGCACTGACGAAAGGATAAGTTGCTCTTTGTAGCTTTTACCTTACGTAGTACACTAACAGTGTTATATGTAACTTCATTTTCAGCATCAAAAGGTAACGATTTAATAGGATTCTCAATATTGGAAATAATATCTTCAAACGGTGCTCTTCTTGGTGTTATCACAAAATTTTCGCCTTTAGAAAGCGTTTCAATGCTATCATCTGAAAAAATATGATCGGAATATTTATAACTGTTTCTTTAGTATCAAAATATTATCTATTATATTGCTGCTTGAATAATTTATCAAATGTTACTTTTTAACGTTTGCATGAGGTTATTATTTCCATACATTTAAAGGTTAATGAATCAATTTTATCGCAATCCTCTCTATTTAATATAGATGAAATTTGTAAACGTAAATATAAAAGATCTCTATCGGTTACACCCAATGACTTCCTAGTAATATGTATTTGATTACGCAGAAGATCATTTTCAGTTCTACTATAAATATTATTAACTTGTTTGATAATAACATTTCTTTTAATATAGAGAAATTTTGGGATTATTTTTTTTTCTTTGCATCGTAATAAAAGGGTAAGTGATGATAGAAATTGTGCCTTGCGTTTCCTTAATTTTTTAAATTGTCTAGTAGAACGATAAGGTTCTTCCCCATAGAAGACCTTTGAATGTATGGACTTCTCACGTAAATATAAATAAATTAATTATTCAAGCAGCAATATAAAAGACAATCTTTTGATAATAAAAAGCTGTTATAAATCTTTCTGGTAATGCTGTTGAAGTGATTTCTAATGGCGAAAATTTTGCGATAACACCTTTTGAAGATATCATTTCCAATGTTGAGAATTCTATTAAATCGTCACCTTCTAATGCTTCGAATGAAATTAGATTTAAAACAACACATTACGTAAAACATAACCTCCAAAGAGCAACTTATCTTTTCGTTAGCGCCGTGATTTGTTTGATCTTGAACGCAATGAAAATATAATAATACATAAAGGTAATACAACTGTTATATTATTAAATATGAACGACAACAACATTAAAGTAGAGCAACTGTTAGAACCACTAACTTAACTACTAAAAAATCCTACAAAAAAATTGCCTTTAAAAAGTAAGTAAGTTCTATTCCTGAAGAAATAATTAAGAAACTAACTTCCTGTAGGGCTCTTTCCCCAAAACTACATGGTTTACTAAAAATCCATAAACCTAATGTTCCTTTAAGGGTTATTTTTAGTGCAGTTGGTTCTCCTACTTTTACATGTAATCTTGCATTTCTATTACAACCGCATAGAGGCAAAACATCCCATTATATTAAAAATTGGTGATACAATGGTGAGTTTTGATGTTGATTCACTTTTTACAAAAATTCATATACAAGAACCTATTGAATAATTGATCAACCTTTTCCAAAAGATATAACCATTCGTTTTCAGCACTGTCTTGCTACGACTATTTAGATACATGGAGAAGAAGCACTAGAAGATTTTTTAATGTTTATAAATGGTATACATCTTAGCATCCGGTTCATCATGGAAAAGGAAACTTTCATCAGTATTACACATAATTAAAATACTTAGCTCTTTTGGCTTATTAATGGTGTATTTTTGTATGAATGTTTTACACAACAAATCTATACGTTTCGATAACAACTTACAGTTATCGAAACGTATAGATTTATGTAAAACCTACATACAAAAATACACCATTAAAAACCCAAAAAAGCTAAGTATTTTAATTAAGTATATATTTATTTCCTCTAAAAAGTACTACCTAATTCACGCGTATTTTAGTTTTATATAAACAATACTACGTTCAGTTACAATATTGCTTACATAAATATTAATTTGATATTATTAATAATGTAACGTATTGTTGCATATTTATACTGAATACATGTGAATAACATGTAATGCTAATCTCTCGTTAGTTACACGTGGTTGGTTGATTCACGCCGCTTCTACGACTACATAAACATAACACATTTTTATACATAGAGTGGAAATTTTAAAAGTATACATTGATTTGTTACAGTACAAGGTACTTTAATAAGTAAAACATACTTAACGAACGACTGACGGAATTGTCATCCCCATATGGCGGAAATAGTACCTTTTCTTTTCTTAATATGTCATTTTCCTGCCTGTACTAATCAATGGTTTATATCAATCCATTCCAATTTATAGAATTTCATCAAATATACCTACTACTGGTCAAAGATTGTACTTTTCAAACATCGTTTACAATGTATATAATAAATTAAAAATATATTTGCAATTACAGTCCTAGCCAGAGACCCTGAAACAACTATTATGATGCTAGTATGACGTCACAATAGCGGCCTTCACCGTTTGAGGCTTTCCCAGCTCACCCTATAGAGAGGCTACACCTCCATTGTTCTTTTTGACTTATCGTACTGTATATAATCCGCTCTTCGTATCTTCTTAGATATAATTATTGTATAAATAGACAGAATCTTTTAATAAGTGCACTATTAATATTAAACTGTGGTCTAATAATATTTACTGATATTCGTCTTTAATTTCAATTCCTATTTCAATTTTTTCTTCATATTACTTCATTCTAGTGAAACCGCACATTTCTAAAAGTAGTAATTACATTGGAGCGTGTCTGTTTTTTCAAAACTGAAGCATACGAATATTTAAAATATTCAATAAGAGAAGCATTAAAACAATGTTCAACGTTACTCCTTGAAGTGGCAGTTCAGGCGTTTGTAATATTCAGTATGATCATTTCTGATGAACACGAAATTGAGTTTTTAAAAAGCGGAAATAAAACAATTACTTTACGTGAATTGATCATAACTAAACTAGAAATGTATGTTGATGGATCAGAAAACCCTTAAAGCAATGTTAACTAATCCGAGTCACATTCTTTCAAATATATTTTTCAATAATTATTCAAATCTCAATAAAATGGCGAGAACGTCATAATTGTGCCATGCATGAATGCTGAAGTACATGTAATACTGCAAATGATCTCTTCAAAAAAATTCACGATAAACCGGATAATCATATTCAATTCATATCATTCGTCATTCATATTCGATGGGGGCTGCATATAATCTTGATGTGACAATTTCGGACAAGACAGAAAAATGTAACATTGAGTTGCTATGCCAGCAATACAACCTATGAATTCCAGCCCCTAGACAAGAGAGTATTTAGGTATTTTGTGTATTACTGGAAAGCCTAACTATTAATGTAATGGGACCAAAGTCCAGATCGTCGCCTGACTAAAGAAAGATTCTTCGCCGCGTTACTACCAGTTTCGGGAAAATTTATAACCGTTTCTAGCATAACAAGTGTATTTAGAATTTAGTATTTACCCATTTGATAGAAGTGTAATACGTGATGAAGCTTTTGTCAACATCAACAGAATCGAAGAGAATTGTTGAAAAACAATATTCTTTTGACCAAATGATCTGCTTTTCAGTTTTAAGTGGTAGTGTTTTGTGGATAAGTGTCGTTCAACAGAACAGGTAATGATGAATCATGATACTACCTTCGTCAGTCAGCAAGCAGTTGGACATGCGACATTGCATTTCGCGTAACAAATGGGTATGCGTAGATGATGAAGAAGAACTTATTTTTCCAAAATCTCAGAATTAGGTCATTTTTATGTTCGCGCTCATTATTCATTCAGTGTGTACATAAGGTCCATACAATTATTTTTTTCAAATAATTAGTGTTCAATTGTTTGTCAAAGCAGTTACATCCTAGTAATTCATAAGAAAGTCTCACATGTTTCTTTCCTTTTATTTGCGTTTTTTTTATTTTCCTAAGTACCGGCCGAATGCCGAAGGACTCACGTAGGAGTTTGGAGTCAGGTTGCTCTTTCGTGGCGTGTGCGAAATGTGTGCTTGGTAGCTATGTCTGGTGGTATATATAGGTTTGTCAATATCACATGATGTTAACAATAAACGAATAATATATGTTAAGTGAGCCTTACACTCCTTAAGTATCTTCATCCCCTTAAGTGTTCCTGAGTGCTTTAGCACGTTAAACTAAACTTAGGCTGTTCAGTACCTCAATTAATGTGCTACTTCTGTTTATTTGAACTAGTTATTTGTGCAACTACAGAAGAAAGTGGTCTCAACTCAAGTTCAAAGTTAAACACATGAATGAAGTGTTTTATACAAACATTTCTTAAAAACCAAAATTAAAATTATAAAATTATCGTAATGAACTAAAGAAGCTCGCGACACAACTTGACATGAATTAAGTAAGTAACGCATGCTTGGCAACTATGTTCTCCGATTTATTTTCGTTTCCGTTCATTTCGTTTTTGTGGTTCTGTAGGTTAAATACGTTAAATTAAGTAGAAATTAACCCTATATGTTCGTCTTAACTCTCCATTATTAAATATCTGGTATGGAACACCACACAACCTTCCAACCTACAAAATAGAAATTAAAAGGAAATAATAATTTTAATAATATTTTTTTAGGATAATTAAAGTAGCCTCTTCTGTATAAAGTTCATTAAGAAAATAGGCAACATTGTAAGAACAAAAACAATAATCTATGCCAGAATGACGTTTAAACTTTATATCAGATGGACATTAATAATATAAAAATATCGATGATACAGCTTCAGGATTTTCAATCATATTTATTTAATTTTTACACTTATTTCGCTTCACATTAAAAAACTGTATAAAGAAAGTTTATGTAAAATTAAACTTTACAAAATGCATCTATACGTTTTCTTATAAAATTAATCAGATAATGAAAAAAATTGAACTTATACTTATATTCTACATTAGGCATTTTTTGCCGCTAAATTACTCGTCATATCAAAAAATTAGATAGAACATAATTAATCGATATGTTTAAGGTGTTTTTATACTTTTGAAAAATGCAGCTGTTTTAGAAATGTTTGATAAAAACCAAAAGCTGTGAAAAAAAATCAAATTCATAACCTTCTATACTTACATATGTATATGTACGCTGGAAGGTAAGGATTCCCAAGCCGCTCGCTTCTATAAGATATCAAAAATACAGTGTAACCATTTTTATTCATGTTTAATTAATTTTTAGACTTACCGTTCGTTATATTAGGAAACTTTAATAGAAAAGTTCTATAAAATTAAATTTTCTTTAAGAAATCTGTCTACACTTTTTCTTATAAAATTAATCGTTATTCAGATATTGAAAAAATTTTAAGTAACACTTAAGTTCTACTTTAGGAATGTTTTGCCGCCAAATTACGCGCAGTATCAAAAAATTGCATGGAGCTTAATTAATCGATATGTTTAAATCCTATATTTAAGTATTTTTATATCTTTGACGTAATCAGCTGTTTTAGAAATTTTTGATAAAAACCAAAAATTGGCCCTAATAAACCCCCCTCTCCGCCACTGGATTTCTCCCAAAATCTAATCAGCTCCAAGCCAAATGAAAAAAGCTTAAATACAAAATTTTTTGTACGTAGGTATATTCGTTCTAGAGTTATCGTGGATACTAGCATACATCCACACAGACATCCAGACA
Source organism: Vesta saturnalis (assembly GCA_036346205.1). NCBI lineage: Eukaryota > Metazoa > Arthropoda > Insecta > Coleoptera > Lampyridae > Vesta > Vesta saturnalis. The sequence goes on from JARFJB010000102.1 coordinate 1,542,422, forward strand.
CACACACGCACACACACACATGCACGCACACACACACGCACAAACACGCACACATACATACACACACGCGCGCACGCCCACACACCCAAACACATACACACACACACAAACACACACAAACACACAGAACACACACACACACACACACACACACACACACACTCACACTCACACTCACATACACACACACTCACACACACACACACACACACACACACACACACACACACACACTCACACACACACACACACACACTCACACACTCACACTCACACACTCACACACACACACATCACACACTCACACTCACACACTCACACACTCACACACACACACACACTCACACACTCACACACTCACACACTCACACACTCACACCACATCACACACTCACACACTAACACACTCACACACACACACACACACACACACACACCACACACACACACACACTCACACACTCACACACTCACACACACACACACACACACACACCACACACTCACACACTCACACACACACTCACACACTCACACACTCACACACTCACACACTCACACACTCACACACTCACACACTCACACAACTCACACACTCACACCACACATCACACACTCACACACACTCACACATCACACACCACACTCACACACACTCACACACTCACACACTCACACACTCACCATCACACTCACACACTCACACACTCACACACTCACACACTCACACACTCAAAAAGACAATTCTAGAATTAGGCATATACAAGTACGTCACACTGACGTCACAAGCTCCGCCTCTAACTGCTAATCTTGGACAACTTATGTTAGTAGGAACCTACGTGTTTTGCGGTGATTTTTGTGTTTTCTCCAGAAAAATCGTGATAATTGACTTATTGTAGTATTAGTATATAGTGTTAAGATATTTCATAGTTGGGTTAGATTTTATGAATACGTATCCGTGCCTTTACGACATTGAAATCGAAATTTGTAAGTATCTTGTTGCTTGCTTTAATAAGGTAAAACCCATGTGAAGTTGGCTTTAAGTGATTATAATTAAACCTGAGTTTTATTAACACTATTAAAAAATGATTGCACTTATTTGTCATAACTGCTTGTGGTGGTATTTTGATATAAGGTTCAATAAAAAGAACCTTACCTTGTAGTAATTCTTTAATCCGACGAGTTTGATGATAACTAATCTAAAAATGGCACAAAATTTTTAATATTATGTTGAATAGTTGTTCACTTTATTCACGTATTTTTGGTGTGATTGTATCAATACAATCCACATCTACAAGTATTAGCACAGAACCATTTTCATCGCCTACGATTTTCGATAAAATTGTCAGAAAACGATCACATCCCATAAGAACGTGTATTAAAGTTGTCCAACGTTGTGACGTCACTTGAAAATGCCTAATTTGGTTTTTTAATGTTTTTGCTTTGTGACCGTTGTTAATAATTCCTGTTGGTACGGCATCGTCCATTATTTAAAAATGCGAATGGGAAGAAGGGTGATCGTAGTATTATAAAAATTCTTATACAATTGAAATGTTATTACCAGCTACTTTAAGAAGTATGGCATAAATATAAATTTTAGAAAAACAACCTATACGATGCGAAAAAAAATTTCCTTGCTATTATTTTCCCATTTTAAATGTATTGACGCGGCATCATTGTTTTTTTTTTCCTAGAGAAGTAAATCCTGTTTTCCTCGGATTTTTAGAAAACAGTATTTTCAATACTATCCGTTATACACGTAGTATATTATAATCGAAGGAAATAATGCTGTTTCTATAACACGTAAACCGTCAAAATGTAGTAATATGTTTATTACAAAGGTTGGTGGCAACATCGTCACAAGTTTGCAATTGACGTAATTATTGTGCAGGATTGTCAAACGTAATTTACATTGAATACAAGATTAGGTAGATATTTGTTTGTTTATCCTTGAGAAGGAAAAAACAACTAATTTATTGTAATTAGAAATACATTCCAGTACATACACATCGACACTTTACTTAGATACCTACTATTGTTATTATACTGTTAACAATGGTAACTAAGTAAAATCTTTTGCAGACATAACCTCCAAATTTCATACCAATTTGTGATATAATATACATTTGACAGCTATAAAATAATACAAGTTCGTGTCATTTTATAAATATGGAAAAGCGCGTGTGTTAACCAAGCATTATTTTTTACGCGGAAAAACAGTTAAGAAACTTAGGGAAAATTACGAAAATATTACGGATTATATCATTTCTGTAACATTAACCAATCAGCATTGCTTATTCTCAAAATATGAACCAATCACGAACGTATTTCATGAAAATAAGGCTTGTTTACCTTAACGACGGGTTATATTCGATTTAGTGTTTTCGATTTCGTAACATAATTGTACAGTTTATAATTACAATAAGTCAGTCTCTAAGACTAGATTTTATTTTGTATTAGTAGAAAGAAATATTATGATCTGATCGAATACCACTCGACTTTCTCGGTATGTTCAAATATTTTTCGTGCTTGTGGAACAAAATTAGTACTGCTTTAAGGAAACACCCCTCGCGTTCTGCTCGGGATGTTTCCAAGCAATACTAATTTTGTTCTCAAGTCGGGCAAGTATTTTTCGAATATACCAACCAAGTCTTGTGATATTATTATAGAGAATCTACCCCATCGCATGAAACGGTTTTCAAGTGGTTTCAGTCATTTAAAACTGGTCATATGAGCACCGATGCACAAACGGTGAGGAAATCGCTGAAAAATTTCGTGATATGGTAAGTGCGGATTGATGTTTGACAGTGCGCGAAATGGTTGATGGTGTCGATGTCTCAATCGAACGCGTTCACAACGTTTTACACAAACATTTACATTTGAAACAGGTACAGGCAGGAGGGATGTGGCATTTACTAACAGTGGACTAAATTAGGCTTCGTACACAAATTTCAAATCAATGTTTGGCTCAGTGCCAATATAATCCAGCTGAGTTTTTTAGACGGTATGTGACTATTAATCAAACGTGGATCCATCTCCACACCCCTGAAACAAAGAAACTGTCAAATCTATGGATTTTGAGACTCCAAAGGTATAATCAATATTGACTATTTGGAAAACGGAAAAAACAATAACTAGACAATATTACGCTGATTTATTGACAGGTGGATGTAAAAAAATGACCAAATTTTGCAAGTAAGGGAGCGATCTTTCATCACAACAACGACCGATTTCATTTGTCTGCAATTGCGAACGACAAACTGGAAAAAGTACGCCACAAAGTACTTCCCCATCCACCATACTCACCAGATCTATTCCCAAACGATTTCTTCTTGTTTCCATATTTGAAAAGTTGGTCGTAGAAAAAAAAATGATAACAAATAAAGAGGGTATTGCTGCAATAGTGGTCTGTTTTCACAAGTTGCTAAAAGAACATTTTACTGACGGCTTCCAACACGCACTCCTCGTACGTAAGGTGTATTAATTTGAAATAATAACAATATTAAAATAATAAGATAGGAAAAAATAAAGAAAATTTTTTCGGTCAAAATTACTTGCTGTTAACATCACCTAATCAGTTATGAGAGTCTAATAATTTTTCTCCTCCGGTACCATTTCGATATTTCTTTTTCTATACGCGTAATTGCATTTAGATTGAAATATCTATATGTAAAACGATTTATATTTTTCACTTACTGCATAGCTTTTAATAAAAATTCACTTATAAACTTGTTTTTGCAGTCTTAACCATTCTTGAATTTTCGATTTTTTCCATGAAGTATTTAGAACCCTAGTTATTTGATTATAATGATTTGTTGCATAATTAGGCACCATCACAGATCGAATGTGTACTATTGCAAAAAGTTGCACAGTTAACAAATATTAGTTCCTATATAAGTCACTAGGTTCCTTAACATAAAAGTAACCGACTAAGTGTGCAACTCTCAATATCAAAAACAAACAAATTGTATGAAACGGCTTAAAGTACATTTGGAAGTATAAACTCACTGTTTGTATTGAGATACCAGAATCATAGATATATTAGCCACAGGCATTACACCATTCTGGCCGAGAATAACAGTAATACATAAAAATACACAAAGAATTGTCGCTAACTCACAAAATAGTAACTATAAAAGAATATTAAGTTCTACACACATTATAAGTAAGTGCGTATATCAACAGATTGACTCGTGAAGTATAACAGTTATGTTTTGAACACAATCACATAAGGGAGCAGTTACACGTATACACAAAAGAGTACAAAAGTACAAAACATTAAATATATTACAAATATAGCGGTAATCAGTTTTATTACGTTTTACTACAATTTCGGACTAGTCTTAACCGAACAGGTTATTAACGGCGGTTTTACCTTCCAATTTACATATACATATGTAAATATAGAAATATATGTAATCGACATTTTTTTACTATCTTCTGTGTGCCGGCGCGCGTTTGTGTGCGCGGGTGAGTGTGTGCGTGCGTGTATGCGTGTGTGTTTTGTATGTGTGCTGGTGTGCATGTATGTGCGTGTGCGTGTGTCGTACCGTGCGCGTGTATGGATTTATGTAACTATCCGTGATAACTCCAGAACCATGAAACGAACGTACTTGAAATTTCGTATCTAAACCTGATTTTATTTCTTCTGGGGCCGATTCGATTTTAAGAGAAATCAAGTGGCCAGGAGGGGGGTTTATTTGGGGCAGTTTCTGTTTTCTACAAAATATTTCTGAAACAGCTGCACATTTCAAATATATAAAAATTCTTACATATAGATCTTAAAATCGTAAAATGATTATGTTCTCTAGATACGCGAGTAATGAGGCGGTAAAGGTGGAATTTAAGTTTTTGTTAAAAATTTTTAAATATCTGAACAACGATTAATTTTATAAGAAAATGTATAGACATATTTTTTAAAGACAATTTCATTTTACATAACATTTCTTTATGAAGTTTGATTTTTGAGTGAACATAGAAAAAAAGGATTAAAATTTTTTAACGTGGTGATAGAAGGCGAGCGAGCGAATTAATTTGCAATAATTCTTGTTTTTATTAAAATCGCACTAAAGTGCAGAAGGCGTTTTTTGAATCAACGTAGAAAAAAAGGGTTTAAATTTGTTTATCGTGGTGATAGAAGGCTAATGAGCAACCTAATTTTCTGTGATCCTTGTTTTTCTTCAAAATCGTACTAAAATGCACTAGTGTATGACACGATAATCTTTTACACTAAATATAATGCAAAACGTGTTCTTTATTTGAATGAAGGTAAAAAAAAAGGTTTTAAATTTTTTTAACGAGGTGATAGACGCCTAAAACGATTTAATTTGGCCTAATTCTTGTTTTTATCGAAATCCCACTAAAATGCACTAATGCTCTAAACGATAACTACCTACACCAAATGTAATGCAAAAAGTGTGCATTTTTTTAATGAACGTAAAAGAAAGGATTAAATTTTTTTTAATTAGAATGTATCCTGGCTTTTATCAAAATCACCTCAAAATGCACTACTGCACTAAACGATAAGGTTTATACTAAATATAATGCAAAATGTGATCGTTTGTTTAATGAACCTAGAAACAAAGAATTTAAATTCGTTAACGTGGTGATAGAAGCCTAATGAGCATTTAATTTGCATTAATTCTTACTTTCATCAAAATCGCGCTAAAATTAAAATGCACTAGTGCATTAAACCATAACTTTTTACACTAAATATAATGCTAAAGTTGTCTTTTGAATAAAGGTGGAAGAAAAAGAATTGGTGATATAAGGCTAATGAGTAGATTAATTTGGAATAATCCTTGTCCTTTTCAAAATCGCTCTGAAAGTGCATTAGTGCACTAAGCCATTGTTAATTGCACTAAATATAATGCAAAAAGTGATCATTTTTTTAATCAACGTAGACGAAAAGAATTTATATTTTTTTAACGTGGTGAAAAATAGCTAAAGAACAAATTAGTTAGCAATAATTTTCGTTTTTTATCAAAATCGCACTAAAAAGAAGAACCAATTGTGCACAATGGGAATCTTTCCCGTCGCTAATTGCATGTTAATTTTATAAATTCTTGTGTTAAAATTTGAGTGGTCGTCATTAAAAAGCGGATGTTATGCAAAAATCCAAGTTATTGACCACACTAATCGATTCTCTCTTCACATTCAATATTTGATTAAAAGTACTGGTTGGGCGTATAATAAAAATAACTAAAAATATGAGAATTGAGATGTCGGTTACAAAAATATAATAAACAACCTCACTTCAAGTACCTAAAAAAAAAAGGGTGTTGTTTAGTAATCGACCCTTAAAACTAAAAAAGATCGGCGGCCCTCTTGCTTTGAATCGGTTTAAGTTTTTCAAGTGACTCTGACAAACTACAGTAGGCGCCTCATTTTTTTTCATACTAACATAATTTACCTTTTCTGTTTTAAAATTCCCATAATTTAATGCTGCTCACGATTGATACTTTTGAAAGACATAAAAAACAAGTTTTCTTTTAAATATAACGGCAATTATAAGCATCAACATTGTGCTCGACAAGTGATACTGCTCAATTAATTTTTTTTGTCAATTCGCTTTTTAAGAAGGTTTTGGTTTTTACAGATCAGGTTTTCTTTGTAACTGTTACATTTTTAAAACCGTTCAAAATAAATTTTGGTTACTACATAGTATTTAATTAACGAGCACCTGCACATTTACATTAATGAGTGAAAAATACAAATTCGTCAATACTATTACTAACATAATTGAAAACTGGCTTAATTTCTATAATTAAGAAAGAAAATAAATCAAATAATTAATCAGAACGTGCAATGCATAATCAACTGCTGATTTCAGTTTCAAATTGTTAAAACTAGATTTCAGAGGTACAGATATCTGACACTTTAGATTTTAGAATTTATAAAATAAGGTTTAAAGTTCTTTTTTATGAATATAAATGGCGAATTAATAAAGTACTACTAATTTTGAAGCATAAATGTTTCAAAAAACGACACAATTTCTCAACTTTTCATTTTAATATATAGGGTGTCCCAAAATTAATGGGACACAGACCACCACTAGATTCCTTACAAGAAAATAAGTCGATTGAGCCCAACATAGTCCAAAAGTTGATATGTACTGAGATACGGAGTGTTTGTTAGTTGTAATGAAAAACGATGAAAAATTATGATTATGATTAAAACATTATAATGTTATTAAATTACAAGAAAAACAACTAAAACAAATTCTCAACATGACCTCCATTTACATCAATACATTTTGTTAACCGTTTAATGAGTGATTGTCTTATATTAAATAATATTTTTTCTTTCGTGGCAAAAACATTTGCAGCGTTTACGATTTTTTGCCATAGTTCAGCCCGTGTATTTATCACGGAGTCGTAAACTTTTCTTTTGAGTATAAATAAATAAAATAAATTTTGAGTATAAATTATGTCGCGGTATATTTTAAGTATATTAATAATAGTCGTACTATACACAATCTAATTACATACACCAAATTAAATCGATAAATGTCATAAGTACTTCATGCTACTATGTGTTTTTTTACGTTGTTCTATTCATTACGTTTTTCATTAAAACCACGGTGTATAATAAGTTAGGTGGACCGATTTACCGTAGCTTCGCTGCGTGAAAATGGTCCATGAGTCTCGTCAGCGTGCGTCGGAGAGGTAGCAACAAAGACGGTCAACTAGCTTGGCGCGAAATGAACGGAAATGCATTTTGCTTGGTCGGTGTGATACATTTTCATCAAGTTAATTAAGGGTTTAATTTTATTTAACTGCAATGCCTCGAAGGTATTGTTTTGCACCTGGATCCAAAAGTGGTTACAGCGGCATTAAAGACAAAGTCTCCTTATTTAAATTGCCCAAAACAAATTAAACGACTGGAGTGCTGTGATTCTTCGTTCCGACAAACAATTAACAATTAACGACGCTTTGTGCGAAAACACTTTTTGAAAGAAGATATTGTGCGTGAAGTTGTCACAGAAACATATTCGGTACTTTTTTTTTATAATTATTATAACTTACCTACTCCCAAATTTAAAAAAGGAACGTAAATAAGAAGTAGGTAAGTAAGCTAATCAAATGATTAATAAGAGAGTGACCAGTATTCCATTTAAAATCTGTCAATTATACCTACATATGTATAAAATATAAAATCTTAATAAAAAAAAATTACTCTAAAAGTAAAGATCGTGTTTTTAACTGTTAATAGGAAGATGTTTAACATTTGCTTTAAATAAAAATTAATATTGCCAAATTATTATTATCTATAAGTAAATTTGTTAGGAACCTTTTGAAGCATCAGGTACGTGTTACAAGATCTGATTAAAAACGCTTTATTAATTTCAGAATAGAAGGTATAATAAAAAATATTTGCTATTGAGCAATTCGAGTATTTCAGAAACTAAACTTGGAATCAAATTTTAAAATGTTGTTTTTTTAATCAATTTACAAAGATTTTTCGGCAGAGTTAGAAGGGCTGGATGTGATAACGATCACCCAACAATGGGTACATTTTTACTAATTTATAGTTTACTATCGGTTGATAAGCTTTTAAAACCTCCATAATTTGGAAATTGTACGATGGATTCAAAATACAGATATATGATTGGTTGTTGCCATAGCAATAAAATTTAGTGACGTCTAAATTTTAGCAGGATAGCAATAAGAATTTACAAATAAAAATAAACTTTGATCAATTTTTATTATTGATGTTAAGTATTTTTGTTAAAAGAGTCTTTTTGATTTAATATTTATACATATATTGTTTAAAACTAAATGCAACAAAATAAATTATTTGTTTTGAAAGTGCTAATTTTTGTACCTCACTTCTACGTTAAATATTATACCATTGTTTAAGTTAACAAACTTAAACACCGATACTTTCCGCCCAGTAAGGCAAGCGGGTTGTTTGTCCTTGTCTAAGGCACAGACGAGATTCGCGGGACACTCGCTGAACGCCAGTCGGTCCACCAAACTTATTATACACCGTGATTACAACTAACAAACCCCCCTAATCACAGTAAATATCAACTTTTGGACTAAATCATGTTGGGTTCAATCGACTTATTTTCTTGCAAGGAATCTACTGGTGCTCTGTTTCCCTTTAATTTTGGGACACCCTGAAAATTTTAATAATTTAATATCTATTTCTCTACGCGTTTTAATGCATGTATAATTATCAAGAGAAAATATACAGGGTGTTCAAAAATCTGGAAACGACTTAATAAGTTTTTTCAGGCCAAAAACAATAAAAATTTGAAAAAGGTTAGTAGAAGGGAGACACCTTGGCCACCATCTTGGATTTTTACGTCACAAGCCCCGTCCCCTTTCACTTTTTTATATGCCCACGTGGGGGACCGGTTTTTCCACCCTTATTTTTACCCGCTTACGTGTAGGACGTGTTTTTTCACCCCTATTTTTGCACATCCACGTGTGAGACCGCATTTTCAACCCTTATTTTTATATACCCTCGTGTGAGACCGGATTTTCCACCCTTATTTTTACACGCTTACGTATAGGACGTGTATTTTCACCCCTATTTTTACACATCCACGTGTGAGACCGTGTTTTCAACCCTAATTATTTTTACTCGCTTACATGAAGGACCGTATTACCCTTATTTTTATGATTTCTTTGGGATTAAACCTTATGGTTGTATTAAGGAGCTTTTGACAGCTAGGACTTTTGCTAACGGAGGACAGGGATGGGGCTGGTCTTGGCTTAGGTTGTACTTAGGCTGGGGCTGTATGTAGAGCTAGGGCTGGAGTTTAGGGCTGTATTTAGGGGTGGGGCTGTATGTAGAGCTAGGGTTGGAGCTTAGGGCTGGTCTAGGGTAGGGTTGTTTTTCTGGTATTATCTCAGCCTTAATTAAGGTCCTTTTGGTTGTAACCCTGAGGCTGAGCAGACACATACGCATACAATAATTGCCTAATTAATAAGATATTATTATTATCGGTCCTATTGTTTTAAAACGGTCATATGCTACTGGGGAAAACGTTTCTAATGAGGAGATGAGATAGCAGTTGTATTAGGATTAATCATACGTGGGGAATTTGAATGACAGTAAAATTTAATTATAGAACACTTATTTTTATTGTAAATTGCATAATTATCCTCAGTGAACTATAAAAAATTACTGACATTCCTAATGAAACAATTTTTTTTTATTAAGTTAATTAATTACATAACAGTTTGTGTTTTCTAAAACGATATTAAAACATAGTTTACCTGCATTGAAATAATATCCATCCGCCCGTTAAGAATGTTGTAGCCTTAATATTTTTAAAGAAACTTAATGCCGTGTTTATAACTGTAATTAAAAATCTGTAAATAAATAAAGGGTTAACACACACTTACCAGCTCTGTACTTAAAGAACGTTTTCGAGGGACTGCTTCATGAGTGATGGTCACCGCTTTGTGTTGCTTGTGTAATTAAACTTTCTAGTTGTGTAAAAACCATCTATAATTAGAGTGTAAAATATACAACCTCATTGTCTTTATTGCACTTACTGCAACATACATTTACCTTTCTCTTAAAATAAAATCTGTTTGAAAATATTCATATACGGATACACATATACTTTGATTATTATACAAAACTTATAATAATTTGATACACAAATTGTTTTATAAAACCATATTAAGTGTTTGGAATGTTTAAATTCCATAACAATATAGTAAGAAATCACTGTTCACGTTTACTTTTAACTAATTACAGTGTAATTATATAACACTATTAATTTAATAGTCTAAAACCAATATAAATGTTAATATAATTTCTTTTTAAAACGTTAAATAATAAATTTTATATACACGATTTTTAAAAACACACATGCTGAATTAAAAGAAAAAACAGTAGGTATTACGCAATTCTTAATTAAAACAATTAAGGTACTAAAAATATCTTTATTTATCAGAATAGAATGATTGGGTAACAGGCATTAAACAATATTTAATTATCTCATCATTTAGAATTAAACATGCACTAAAATAGTTTTTTACAAAATCAAACATAGGTAAATTATGTAATCTAAAATATAGAAACACTAAGACATAAAATCCACAACATCCGAATGATAGTCTTGCAAATTTTTTATTGTATACGAAGCATATGGAATTCTTCTCTAGGAAAGTAAATGATATCCTTGCGGTGCTCGTCCAAAGGAATCAAAATACTCGCCATTACCATTCTCGTCAATGTAGATAGCGGTCCAATGCTGACCTGGCTTGTTTGCAGGATCCGTGTTTACGATAATTGCACACGGTCGAGGTGTGTGTTTCGGTAATTGATTAGAAGCACATACAAGCCGAAACACATTCTTCTTGTGGCTGGGGATCGATTTCAAGCATCTCAACACTTGTACCGCATACATCTTTGAATTGGTATGTGTCCAGTCTTGTAGTAGTAATGCGTTTTCCAGTGCACACATAGGCTCAGTGATGTTATGGTTTAACAGCTATGCTTTTGCTTCCTTTTTCAACTGTTTAATCGACGGGCAACCAGTCTCCTCCAGGTTTACTATTGGTTTGTTAAGAAACCTTAAAATTGTTGTTTTCACTGCCCTTAACGTGAATTTTGTTAAATGGGCGCAACATTCTCATCAGCTCCTCACGGAAATTGTTGTAATGTACATCCCACCACCATTTAATCCATGATAATTATCTTCCATAAATTTTATCTGCCGTGACATGGATCCTGATATAAAGTAGCCTCGTGTGGTTTTATTAGCATCAACGATAAACGACCGTGATCTGTAACCACGGCAATTTCTTTCGGTATGAATTCGTTGTTAACACCACTAAACCCTTGTACGTCCAAGTATGCGTCCATCTTCTATGCTGCTGCTGTACACTGAAGTTTTGCGGGTTCGAGTTACCACTTTTAACAGCTAAAATCCACAACGACATTCCGATGTTTATCGATCTCGATCACATTATCGAATTCTGCATACACCAAACAGTTAACGGTTACGGTGAGCGCTTCTTCAAACCCGACTTCTAGCCGAAGGGACCCGTTTCTAACTAAATTCCAGTGCGTGCTAGCGTTTGCAGACAGGTCAGGTGTTAGGTCAAAGGCCATTAAACAGTAGCCGTTGGGATAATCACTTCTGATATATCGTTACCTTCATTCAAAAATGAATACCCGTACCAGAGAATAAGGTGTGGTACGCTCTTACGTATAAACCATTAGCTGTAAAGTCTGGTTGTAAGGCCTTCGAAGGAATTTGTTGTCCGTCAATATATAATGACATGTAGTTAATATTGCAGTGATGAAAATTGAACGGGTTTGAGGGGTAGTCACCGTTGAAGGCTTTATTTGCTACAAAACCTACGATGCATCGTTTAGGTAACTGACCCAGGAAAACATTATCCAATGATTTTCGCTGTATGCCTGCAGGTATAGTTAACACTTTTACGTCGGTCCTTGTAACAGGATATTTTGCGGCTGTTGTTTCTAAAGCTTTAGCGTGCGCAATTAGAATAGTTGGATTGATGCGCATACGTCTCACCAGTAAACTAGCGTCTATAATTCGCGTCTTGTAATTTGAAGCGTGTGCCGCCATTAGACTAAAGGTATCTCTTGATCGTACAAATTTAGTCTTTAACTCAACACCACTTATGATAAACTTTTCTTGATTAAACAAATCCGAGTGCACGTGACCAATCATCTCTATCTGTTTCCCGGTAGCCGCAAGTGCTTGACGTTTCGAGAAACCGTTATTTGCGTTTCCCAGTGTATTCATCTGTCCAGCTGTATCATTGTGCCATAAGGTATATCCTAGATGTGAACTCTTGGCCTCCTTTCCATAATTTAGCAACGTTTCGATATATGAACGGTAGGCGTAGGTGTTGTTTGGTTGTGACACCATCTTCTGATTTAAGTAAACCTCCATCTGTGAGAAAAGCGAATGCATCCAGTTGTTTACCGGTGCTACAACATCAGCGTCTGTAGGTGCTGTATCATCATGCTTTAGAACTTTAGCTGTAATGTACAGCATAGTCTGGCTTAAATCTATATAATCATTTCCATTTCCGGGGACTACAAATTCTATTGGGGCGTCATCACTCAGAGCTGATAAAGGTTTGTAAAATATCCATTCACCACTCTCGATACTTGTCTGCGTCGATGGTAAAGCGAACAAATCCAATTCGGACTTGACGCATTCACACGATTGTGCATGTAGAAAAGCCATTATCTTAAAAATATATCGTCGTAAGCAGACTTCTTCTTAGCAACAGCTCCCAGTGGAGACTGATTATTATCGATCAGACGTACTCTTTTATAACCCGAACCATCCATCATTTTATCGATTTTCTCATCGGCTTTACGCTTAAGGTTTCTACCTGCCTCGTGAAATCTTTCTTGAAACGAATCCTTAATAGGTCGATCCTCTATGACGTCACCAAGAATATTAGCACCCGTTCTAAGAGCTTCTTTACCAATAGCCTTTGCGCCAGACTTAAATAACGGTATTATACTTCTAAATATACCACCTAACCAGCTCCCTATTCCATGACCACGTTGATATGGCGCGCCTCTGTAGATAGAGCCGATACCGTTACCGGCCTGATTCATGTAATATTGCTGATAAGGGCAAACCATTATTGTACTTTCTTAAAGTGTAGCTTCAGGCACGACGTTCCAAACTCAAATGGCATTGCTGCACCCGTATCTGTTTTTATATTAATCTCGATGTTTTCAAATTCCCGTGTCATTACCGGTATGTAGTGTGCAGGCGAAAAAACCACATCTTTATGACCCCGTAAGCATAGTTTTCTGAAGTAATATTTATTATACGCATAAGCGGAGATAAAACATCACCCACAATTTGCGGTTCAACGATGTCGCAATAAACAAACATCTGAGTTGGTAATCCTATCCATATACTAGCGGGGTGAGGGGGTATTGGTTCCATGGCTATGTTCTGATACGGTCGATAACCCAATTGTAAGGCTAGACGTTGTGAGAATCCGAATAGCGAGAGCTGAGTTTTTAATTTCGTAGTGACGCGCTTAGTTAGATTATGATATTCGATTGTTAGCAATTTACTTATTAGTACATGGTTATTTAGCTCGCTACTAATTTCTTCTATGCTGCCGTAATTTCCCGAAGCGAATCGTATCACGTACCAGCCATCTTCAAAATAAATGATCTTCTCGTTGTCGAGTTGAAAATATTCTGAGGCCTTTTTTAATATCGTTTCTAACACGTTCTCGCCTGGTGGCTCTGTTCTATAATAAATTAAATTATTTGTTGCACTTACAGCGGCAAAAGAACATGGGTACTGAATTTCCGATATCCCTACAACCCACGAGCCCGTTAATCTTATTCGTTTTGGCAGTTGCGTAATAAAACTTGACGTCATATTACCTGGAAAATACGTCATAGAGCTATTACTCAATAAGGTAAGATAAAACTCCATTTTTTATATATCTCTCAGCTGCGAAGCTAACACCCAGCTATTAAATTTGTCACTGTATCCACGCCACTTGACCAGGTATTGTTTATTTCGCCCACGGCCCTTCTCTGCTAGAATCTTATCGACTTTGAATAGAGTATCTTTATCAACCGTAACAACTTGCAATTCTTCTTCGTAAAAGGTGCCCTCAACAGGATCGTTGTTAAGATCGATTATTCTATAAACTGGTGGTCTTCTTTTTATCACGCACTAATTGTAAAAACTTCCTCGCTCCAATTCGTTTCATATCCCTTCTCAAAGGTGTACTTAGTTCTGGCTATTCTGACATGCTCACCGACTTTATATTTAGGATGGCGTACTGGACCTAAACCTTTCGCGTACAGGTTATTCCACACTTCCAAAATGTTTTTATCGTTTACAGCCGCAGGGGCCATCTTTATACTTGAATGAGGACTATTGTAGTAGGCAGTCACAAGTCTTTCGAGCACATCAATATATCTGTAGGAATTTTTTTAAGTGAAATAAATCCACATCTTTGTTTTCAATGTTTTATTAAATCTTTCAACTACAGATGCTTTTACATCAGGGTTAATTTGTTACATAGAACTTGATATTTTGTTTCTTGAAACACTGCTCGCCACAAACTCTTTGCCTTTATCCGTCTGTAGATTTGCCGGAGTATTGTCGCAATCCCTAAGAATATCCGCGAATGCTTCAATTACAGATGAGGCTGTCTTCGTTTTAAGTGCTCTCGCCCATGCCCTCTTGCTAAATACATCAATTACCGTTAGTATGTAGTTGTATCCGCTATTGTGTTTACTTAAAGTCCGCATATCACAAAGATCCGCTTGCCACAATTCGTAAAGGTTACTCACATATATTTATTTCGTGGAAACTTTTTCTGACTGGTTTATGTACCGTATAAGCTTCCTGTGTCTGCAGCCAGTTTTTACTTCACCATATCTACCCTTTACAGCATTAGTTAAAGGTGTTATACCAGCGAACCCTGCAGGGTGAGAGGGATCATAGTATACAGCATCCATGTTATGGCCACCACGAATCCCAATCTAGTGAAAGTCCTCTTCTTCTTTGAGAGATTCTTCTCGGTGTTTCGCGTTTCACTATCAGCATCGTAATTCTCACCTATAGTTGTGAGGGTCCGTTCAACGCTGGGTGATACAGAAACATCATACCTTTGCGTATCTCCGATAAACGCTCGTGGTATATTTATCTCTTTAATGTACGTCGCAAACTGACGCCAACCGCGCGGGTTTGTGGTTTTCGTTTTCTTAACGTCTCGTGAACCAGATCGATAATGTTGGAATGTGGTATGATCTCGCCTTTTATTGTGACAGTACCCCTTTTGTCCCAAAAAACATCGCTGTTCGTATTCAGTATATGTAACAAATTCGCGCCTTTTCTCTTATATGAAGGCGGAAGCGTTGATACTATCTCGTCGTCTGTCAGACCTTTGCGTTGCGGTAAATCTCTAATATCATCAGCAACAGCGTCACCGCTTATTGTTATACTGGGGCTGACGTAACTGATTGGAAAAGTGTAGATACCTTTGAAGAACTTGGTTGTACTGCTGCCATTTGTCATGGTCGGTCATTTTAGTTTTCAAAACTTTATCCATATCATTACCCAACTGCGTTAAAATGTTGTTTTGTGTTACATCTGGTGCCTGTAAGCGCTGTATAAAGTCCATCGGTAGAATAATCATCTTCTTCAGAGTGTGGTCCATAGTTATTGAAACAGATTACCCAGAATTCCGCCTAGCAATGGTCCTAACAAGAGTGGTAGAAATGCACCACCTTTCTGTACAAGAAACTGTTTCTTCTTTTTTATAGATTCGCCTCTGTGCCAAGCGTCTTAAAGTGTGTTTATGTTGAGAGAGTCGCTGCTTCTGATTAGCTGACAGAGGTACACGACCTTTTAAAATGTTATGCGCATACTCGCAAATACACTCTACCTGCTTACTATCCAAACATTTCAATAAAGTGTCACGTTGACTTTTACTTAATCTGGCTAATGCATGTAGGATATCAGTGTTCTCGCTTAAAACGTCAACCATCATATATGATGTAATCTTTATGACTGTGAGCCTTAAACCCTTTTTTCGCTATATATACCTGGCAAATACCTCAGGCCCGAATATGTTTGTTCTATAACGTAGCACATCCGGTGTATTCTGTTTTAAATCGAACAATAAATACCCGTGTGGGCTTAAGGTAGCATCTTGGTATGCGGATTCTAAAAATTTTGGATTGTCAGGCGAAATCTGTCTTGCTAAATGCTGTATCTGAGCTCTGTCACGTGGGTTCTTAAACAAAATTATGTAATGTGCGTTGAGAGAAATATCCCGCTGTCCACGTCCTTGATGAAATATGTTCTGCGTTAAGAAAACACACTTAGATTTGGATGATGACAGCCCTTTCTAAAAATATCAACCACAGAGCCGTTAGTTTTGCGCATTAGATCGTCAATTATTATTAAGACAGGTTTTTCCCCGTCAAACTGTTCCATATCAGGTAAACCCTTTTGAAACTCCACAGAGAGATCTTTGAATAAAGGCTGCCACTCACTGTAAAAGCAGATAATTTTTTCAAAACCTGTATCGCAGGTGGTTTCGATATTTTTTAGAAAATCAACGATAAAATACGATTTCCCACATCCCGACGGACCTGCAACTATAGCTGAAAAGGGATGCTTAAACTGACCTTCCATCTTGAATCGCTAAACGATACTAACAGATACTCCACCAGCAGCTTCGTTTTAAATAGACAAATGCCTTGCGGGCAAATAGTTGTGTGAAGCGAAATAAGCGAGAGAATCGAGGTGAAAGAGAGAGAGAGAGAGAGAGAGCGTATCTTACAAGATACAATTTTTAAAAGAGCACAATTGTCTAACCTCCAGGGTTACAACCAAAAGGACCTTAATACCATCAGAAATAACCCTAAGACCTAGCTACAGGTCCCGCCCCAAGACTAAACCCTAAGACTTATCCCTAGACCAGCCCTAAGCTCCAGCCCTAAATACAGTTCTAAGCCAAGACCAGCCCCCACCCCAGTCCTCACGTTAGCAACCACAAAAAAGTCCTAGCTGTCAAAAGGTCCTTAATACAGCCATAAGGTTTAACCCCCAAAAGAAATCATAAAAATAAGGGTCCTTCATGTAAGCTAGTAAAAATAATTAGGGTTGAAAAAGAAAAGAAAGGATGCGGTCTCACACGTGGGTGTGTAAAGATAGGGGTGAAAATACACGTCCTATACGTAAGCGAGTAAAAATAGGTGTTAAAAAGGGCCTTCGAAAAGAAAGGATACGGTCTCACACGAGGGTGTGTAAAAATTAGGGTTGAAAATGCGGTCTCACACGTGGATGTGCAAAAATAGGGGTGAAAAAATACGTCCTACACGTAAGCGAGTAAAAATAAGGGTGGAAAATCCGGTCTCCCGCGTGGGCATATAAAAAAGTGAAAGGGGGCGGGGCTTGTGACGTAAAAAAAGGAGTGGGGAGGGTGTCGGCCTACTACTAAGGTTCCTTTAGTAATTTTTCTTAAAGAATTGAATGGTAATGCAACGTTTTAGGGCCCAACTTTGAAATTTCAAATGAGCACTTAACTTTTTTATTTCACATTTGGATTCAGCGGAAAATTGTACGTCAGAATACGCCTTTACTTTTTTTAAGTCATCTTTGTAGGGCCTCTAAAAGGATCTTGTACATATAGTAAAAACCGAAATTTAAAGAATGTGCCTTTTTTAATCTTGAATATTTGATTCAGTAAGGAATTTAACATTTTATCCTCTAATAATGCCCTAGGACCATAAAAAGGGCTGTAAAGTTGAATTTAGGTCCCTTAAGGGCCTGTCATGATTTTCTCACTGGATCAACAATCAAGGTTAAAAATAAGGTACACACTTCAAATTGAAATTATATCATTTTAGAGCCCCTAAAACCTTACAAGAAACTAAAATATGAATTTCCTAATTGGATCAAATACTTAAGGTACAAACTTAAAATTTAGGTCTTTGCTATACAGGACCCCCCTAAACCATTTTAGAGACCATACAAAGCCATATTTAATGGGTGCCCTAGGGCCCGATAAGGGGCTAAGTTGTAGAGTTTTTCATTTGATTAAATACTCAAGATAAAAAACAAGGTATTTACTACAAATTTAGGTTTTTGCTATTCAGGACTCTTTAGAACTATTTTGAGCCCTACGAAAAGATCTTAAAGCCCTTAAAAAGGAAAGACGTATTCTAATGTAGACTTTCCCGTTAAATGCAAATATGAAATAAAAAAGTACGACTTTCATTTGAAATTTTACCCTAAAGAAAAAAAAATTACTAAAGGAGCCTTTTCACTTTTCTTTTTTTTTTTGCTCGAAAATAGTTATTTGCTGTTTCCAGAGTTTTTGGACACCCTATATAAGTTAAAGAACAACAAGCAGTTATAGTAACAAATCATTAAGATAAAATAGCAAACTTGATGTGAATTATAACTCTATATCTAAATGTCTGTTAAAGGTCACTCTATAAGATCAACCTGTTCGTTCATTAAAGGCTGTTCTTGTTTATGTTCATAAATGTCGAATGCTTACAAAACATCTTTTTTATTACAAAAATGTAAAAACTTAATTTGTATTTCTTTGTAATATGTGATATTTCTGATTTTTTTTTCCAAAATATGAAATTAATATGTATTTATTTTTCTGGTTTTGTGTTTCTAACTAGTTTCTCACTTATATTTGAAATGTAACCATTTGCTTGTGTCACTTGTTTCACAAAATCTCAGAAAGTTTAAACCCAAAAATTGTAAAAAAATTCAAGAAACAAATTGTATTTTAGGGTAGTAAAGTAGCACAAGGTTAGCATCAAATTATCATATCTTAATCACCTTGGTACCGCGCTTCGTTATCAGGTACTCGTGATATTGGTTACATTTCCTTCTTCTTCTTCTCATCGTAGGCCGATGGCCTGTGGCTCTCATGCGGAGTGCTAATGTGGCTGTTCTTATGATGCCCAGCTATCAGCCCATCGTTTCGGAGGTCTTCCTATTGGCCTGCTGGTTGTGAGTCTGTTATCTCTGTTTTGTCCTTCTTACCACGTCCTGAACTCTGCAGCTATTTCTTATTTCCTCCTTGGTTTTCCTGTCGAGAAGGGTGTACCCTACGATGCTTCTTAACATTTTCATTTACGTTGTTCTCATTTTTCTCGTTGTGGCCGTGTCTTTTCTTGTTCCCGCCGCATATGTTACTACTGGTCGGACACAGCTTTTATATTTTTTAACCTCGGCTTCGATGCTCATGCTCATATTGTTCCATATGGCATCTTTCAAGGCTCCAGAGATTCTGCATCCTTTATTGGCCTGTGTTGTGACTTCTTCGGTCAGATTTTTATCGCTACTTAGTTAGACTTCGAGATAATTAAAGTCGATGACTTGTTCAATGGGTTTGTTGTCTAAGGAGTTTGCATCTAATTCGTTCTAATGCAAACTAAGCATTTTGTTTTCTCTGTAGATATTGCCATGTTATAATTTTGAGCGCTCGACTAGAATTGATATGGAGATGTCCTCATTTTCTTCCATAATCAAAGCGTAATCGGTATAGAAGTTTATTTTTACTTCCTTGGTGCCCAGTCTGTATCCCTTACAGTTTCTCGTAATATTGGCTATTATTTTGTCGATTACTAGGTTCAAGAGGGTGGGTCTCCCTGCCTAATTCCTGTTACTGTATCTGACTCTAGTTAATTTGTTATTTATGCGTATTCGTATCCATTTGTTTTATTAGCTGTACAATTTCTCGGGATATTGTTACTCCGCAATAGTTTCAAGACATCGTTCAACCGCATACCCTTAAATGCGTTTATTAGGCCGATGAAGCATGTAAACAAACGTTTGTTGAACTCAATTTGACCGAGTATGAATATAGCGTCTATTGTGGAGCGATTGTTTCTAAACTCTTGTTGTTTTCGCTGATCTGGATGTTCTCTACTACGATTCTTTTTACAATACTGGTAAATAGTTTCATTGTTGAGCTTAATAAGGTTATTGCTCTGCAGTTAGCAGGGTTTAGTTTATCTCCTTTCTTGAAGGTAGGTATTGTTATGCTTCGTTTCCAGCTTTGTAGTATTTTCCTCTAGGTATCTAGTACAGTCTGGTCTAGCTTTGTGAGCTTGACATTAAGAGTTAGGCTCCCATACTTCAAAAGTACATTGTTTATGGCATCCTCGCCTGTATATCATTTTTGTGGTGTTGTCTGTAATAGATTTTATGTTTAGATTTTCTGTATACTCTGGTGGTCATTTTTACCTTATCTTGCCGAACACCAGGAAATTATCTGTCCCTATGTTCTCTGATGTGATAGAACGAGCGTCTATTATCTGGGAAGTCAGTATTGATCTATTGGATTACATCTATGATGTAATCGATAGTAGAGCTTTGTGTCCTTGTGTTGGACTACATAATTTTGTGTTGTGGTTTATGGTCAAAGAATGTGTTGTTTATCCTTAGTTCGTTCATTGAGCAGAACTCTATAAGCACTTCCCCGTTACCGTTTATATGGTCTTAGTGAAAATGGGTTTATAACAGAGGGTATAGGTGTATTACCTATTTTCGCATTTAAATCTCCGAGGATGATTAATTTTCTGCCCTTCGGTAGCCTGTTGATTTCTGTTTGCAAGATTTCATAGAACATGTCTGTCTCTTCCTTGGGTTTGGAGATATCTAATGCATAAACACTTATTATGATAAGTTGTTCCGTCAATGTTTATAATGTTATATTTAGAACTAGTTGGTTTATATATCTTATTTCTGTATGCTGCAATTGTATTTGTTGTGTATTAGTAAACCTATTCCTTCTGATGCTCGCAAGTGTTTTCCTTCTCAGCCGTTTCTTAATGTGTATTCCTCGTAAGAGAGCGTACATTTTCCTTTACGTTTTGTTTCCGACAGTGTATATATGTCTATTCTTTGTTCTTTCATTTCCGTTAGGGTTTCATGTTCTCTTCCGTGCCAGGTTCCTATGTTCCATCAATGCGTATCGTAGGGTATTTTTTCGCCATTTTTGCATATGTTTTTTTCTTGTTTTTCGATATTTGTAGTTCTTATCCTTGCTGGCGTCGTTGCCGGGTTATCACTACTTCTCCGAGGCATGAGATTAGTTTTTGTGAGCATATTAAAATGAGGTTATTCTGGTAGGTTGTGGGCCTCGCCAGAATAGGATTGTTTCTCAACCTTTTCCGGTCTAGTCTGTTTTGGTCCGCGGGTGATGTTTTATTTCTCACCTACCCGCCGGCCAAGGCCGGTGATGGCATTCCCTTATGCTCCACCTGGCGACGCGTTCGACGAAAGACAAACACCTCCACACGGAATGAAAAATACGAGCAACGAACTTCATAACGAGGAAGAACCAAATGAGCACCAAATAATAATATATCAGACCATCTCTTATTGTAAAGTTATCGTGATTTCTATTACGTGTCATAAAAAAAAAACGTATGAACATACACTTACCTCATTATGGGGTTTTCGTGATTTAAACCCACAAATATTATAATATGTACGAGCAACAAATTTGATTTTAACAAAGTACACATTACGATTCATAAATGATTTCGATACGATTGTTGGCTAGGTTGGATAACTTTATATTTAGCAGACACGGCCATCAATCTCTTGTTAATGATAGGCGCATCAAATAAGCACCAAATTATGTAAAAGATTTCAAACTATTGTGCAAAATCTAGCCGCGTTTGAAATTTGTAAGATTTCCACTAAAGTCTATAGTGCTAGATTGTCAAACGTGTAAGTAATTCAACGAAACCGTCACAATTTTATTTAGTCATCTGCAAGGCTATTGCCTTTACTTACACTTCTTATATTGTGTGGGGGTGGGGGGGGTACGTGCGTGTGGGTGGATGGGTGCGTGCGTGCGTGCATGCGTGGGTGGGTGTGTGTGTTTGTGTGTTTGTGTGTTTGTGTGTTTGAGTGTTTGTGTGTTTGTGTTTGTGTGTTTGAGTGTTTGTGTGTTTGTGTGTTTGTATGTTTGTGTGTTTGTGTGTTTGTGTTTGTGTGTTTGTGTGTATGTTTGTGTGTTTTTGTGTTTGTGTTTGTGTTTGTGTGTTTGTGTGTTTGTGTGTTTGTGTTTGTGTGTTTGTGTTTATGTGTTTATGTGTTTGTGTGTTTGTGTTTGTGTGTTTGTGTGTTTGTGTGTGTTTGTGTGTTTGTGTGTTTGTGTGTTTGTGTGTTTGTGTGTTTGTGTGTTTTGTGTGTTTGTGTGTTTGTGTGTTTGTGTGTTTGTGTGTTTGTGTGTTTGTGTGTTTGTGGTTTTGTGTGTTTTGTGTGTTTGTGTGTTTGTGTGTTCGTGTGTTAGTGTGTTCGTGTGTTCGTGTGTTCGTGTGTTCGTGTGTTCGTGTGTTTGTGCGTTTGTGCGTTGTGCGTTTGTGCGTTTGTGCGTTTGTGTGTTTGTGTGTTTGTGTGTTTGTGTGTTTGTGTGTTTGTGTGTTTGTGTGTTTGTGTGTTTGTGTATTTGTGTGTTTATGTGTTTGTGTGTTTTTGTGTTTGTGTGTTTGTGTGTTTGTGTATTTGTGTGTTTGTGTGTTTGTGTGTTTGTGTGTTTGTGTCTTTGTGTGTTTTTGTATTGGTGTGTTTGTGTGTCTGTGTGTCTGTGTGTTTGTGTGTTTGTGTGTTGTGTGTTATGTGTTGTGTTGTGCGGTGTGCGATATACGTTGTGTGTGTGCGTGTGTGCGTTTGTGCGTGTGTGGGTGCGTACGTGCGTGCGGGTGCGTGTGTGCGGGAGCATGCGTGGGTGGGTGGGTGCGTGCGTGTGTGTGTTTGTGCGTGTGTGCGTGTTCGCGCGTGTGCGGGTGTACGCGCGTGCGCGTGTGTGCGTTTGCGGGTGTGCGCGTATGTGCGTGTGTGCGTGTGTACGTGCGTGCAGGTGCGTGTGTGCGGAGCGTGCGTGGGTGGGTGCGTGCGTGCGTTGGTGCGTGTGTGTGTGTTTGTGCGTGTGCGTGTTCGCACGTGTGGTGTACGCGCGTGCGTGTATGTGGGTGTGTGCGTTGCAGGTGTGCGCGTATGTGCTGTGTGTGCGTGCATGTGTGCTGTGTGTGTGTGTGTGTGTATGTGTGTGTGTATGTGTGTGTGTGTTGTGTTGTGTGTGTGTGTGTGTGTGTGTGTGTGTGTGTATGTGTGTGTGTGTGTGTGTGTGTGTGTGTGTGTGTGTGTGTGTGTGTTGTGTGTGTGTGTGTGTGTTGTGTGTGTGTGTGTGTGTGTGTGTGTGTGTGTGTGTGTGTGTGTGTTGTGTGTTGTGTGTGTGTGTGTGTGTGTGTGTGTGTGTGTGTGTGTGTTGTGTGTGTGTGTGTGTGTGTGTGTGTGTGTGTGTGTGTGTGTGTGTGTGTGTGTGTGTGTGTGTGTGTTGTGTGTGTGTGTGTTGTGTGCTGTGTGTGTGTGTGTGTGTGTGTGTGTGTGTGTGTGTGTGTGTGTGTGTGTGTGTGTGTGTGTTTGTGTGTGTGTGTGTGTGTGTGTGTGTGTGTGTGTGTGTGTGTGTGTGTGTGTGTGTGTGTGTGTGTGTGTGTGTGTGTGTGTGTGTGTGTGTGTGTGTGTGTGTGTGTGTGTGTGTGTGTGTGTGTGTGTGTGTGTGTGTGTGTATGTGTGTGTATGTGTGTGTGTGTGTGTGTGTGTGTGTGTGTGTGTGTGTGTGTGTGTGTGTGTGAGTATGAGTGTGAGTGTGTGCACTCGTGCGTACGTAAGGTCGTTCGTGCGTGCTTGTACGTGCGTGAGTGTTAATATTCGTGTTCGTATGCATATGAGTATGTGTGTGCGTGTGCATTGCATTGGGTGTATGTGTACGTGTGCTTATGTGGGTATGTGTGTGTGCGTGTGCTTGTGTATGTGCGTGTGCGGGTGCTCGTGCCTGTGTGCGTGTAGGTGTGCGTGTGTTAGTGACCGTATGCGTGTACGTGTCCGTGTATATGTGTGTGTCTGTGTGTATGCGTATGTGTGGTGCCTGTGTGTGTGAGTGCACGTGTACGTGTGTGTTCGCGTGCAAGTGCTTATTGGTTGTGCGTGTGCATTGCGTGTACGTGTGCATTTACATGTGCGTGTGCGTTGTGTGTGTGTGAGTGTAATTTGACCGCCAAAGGTGGAATTTAAGTATTCATTAAAGGTTTTACAGTATCTGTATAACGATCAACTATATAAAAAATGTGTAAACATAACATTTAAATATAATTCAACTTTGCATAACTTTACTTGATAAATTTTCGTAGTAGTAAGCCAAGTAGGCGTTATAAAGTAAAAAATAAGATTTGAAATGCCTTAAAGTGTATGATATTTGCTTTTATTGAAGCAGGCGGCTCAGGAATTTTTTCCAATCAGCATCTCTATATCTATTAACCTCTATCTGACATGACGGTTTAAATGTCGGTCTGACTTCAATTATTATTGTTGTTTTTACAATGTTGCCACATTTCATTATGAATGTATTACGAAAGCGGCCTCACATTAGTATGGTATTGTGTGAGAATAGATGAAAAGATAATGATAACCATAGAAATGTTTCTGCCCTTTTGAAAATAATATTTTGTGTGTGAAACACGTAAAATAAAATAGTAGTAGAATGCATGTGTGAAATTGCAAAAAAGACTATACATCTAAGTAAAGGAGAATTTTAATTATTTTATGCAGTTTGATATTAGTAAGATTGTGGACGTATAATTTGCACGTGCGCTACAAGTTTTTGAAATGTACTAAACCTATTAGATGCTTTTGATTACAGCTCAGATCATTATCTTTTACGTTCAGTCAAATAATGAATACTGTTTACACCATTTTTAATGCAAAAGTTATCATTTAGATTTAGTGCACAGTGCAATAAATGTTTTATTATAGGCTACGCATGCGCGCTAACTTGATTTAAATGGTACAACTTCAAAAGTAGAAGTATGGATTGATGAGAGAACTAAATTTTAACTGTACAGATTGTATTGATTGAACTAGCTTTAACTCAATGAAACGCCACACTACATGAGTAGAAATAAAACAAACACTGTAAGGTTTCACTATATTATTTAAAAAAATGAGAATTGTTTTGACAACATAGTGTCTTCATCTGGTCTTTTGCGCATTACTTTTGTCCTATTGAATCTTCAGTTTATTAACCGCCTCTCACGTAATACATACATAAGGGCAGCCTTTCCCAAAACAAACTTTTAAGTCCCTGCTCGCCCAATAGCTTCTGCTATTTCCGATATTTAAACACTCTTCTGGACAGAATACAACTTTCATCAATAAGTGATATCACCCATATCCAACTTACTCGTAAATCTGCCGATGGCATGTTGGAATACCCCGACAAAGATATACGGCTTCATAAACGTTTTATGAAAATAGGCGAAATCTCTACCAGAACTCCGTGATTTGCTTGCCATCGGACGAGTCAATCAAAGATTGAAAGTAACGTTAGTCTTTACGATAATAAACGAAATAATCGAACTTCAAGGATTGTAAGCCCGTTAGAAACATAAGGAATATATTAAATTCAGACCTAATCGGAGTCAATGTGTTTATTGGCTACGCTTAACTACACGGAATTTTAGAATTTCCACAGGGCTTTCTATTAAATTTCTCCAGGATTTATCTATTAATCAATTGTTTTATGACACACTTTAATTTTGTGCATAATCTATTATATAAAATTTCCACATTTTTACTAATGTTATCTTTAATTAGCGCTAAACCGAAACACGAACTAATTTCAGCGCATAATTTCGCTTAATTACACTATAAGTGAAATTAAAAATTTAAGCCGTTTTTAAATGTAAATCGTAAATATATAAAATTAACTATCACAATGTGTTTGTTTAGAATTCTTTCCGAACAGATTTTATTTAATACTTTCTGGAAGTAGTACATGTTCATTCTTTACTTTTTTTAAATTGCACAAAATTGTTAATCTGAGTATATGTGGATAATTAGTGCTTAAAGGTAAAGAAAAACAATACAAAACGGTTTATTTGGTTTTTATGAGATCGTAAAATTTTATTCAAGCGAGCGCTAAGTATAATAATCCACTTGAAGATAAAATTTGTATTGTAGACTCTAAGAAGTTAATGTTATCAGCACTACTCTATTTATATTTTAAATTTCAGTTATTCAAGAATAACGGTTTACGTAAAATTTAAATTTAAAAAAATCAAAGTTGTCACGGCTATATTTTTTTTAAATACATGTTGATTATTAGTTAATTCTCAATTTCGCACAATTAGCGTTACAAAAAGGTGTATGTAAAAACGATTGACTACAATAGCCGTTTAACTATTGTTTGATTGATAGAATTTGGTAAGCTTATATAGTTAAAAAGCTGTCAATTAAACCTTAAATTAACAATCATCTCCAATTGTCGTCAAATTATTTTTGAAAGGAAAATGCTTTCAGCTTATTATTAACGTTTTCTTGTAAAATTTTAATTATTTTTGCGTTTAATAACCGATAAAGTTTGAAAAACAATTAGATTACTAAATCATTAGCTCTTAGTAGCACTCTAAGTATTATTTTGTATGGTTCCTTTTACTACGTAACCTTTAACCATAAAAAATTGAAATATTTTACTACTTTTAAAGTTGCTCTTACCCTTCCATCGTCTAGTATTACATTTTTTAAATATAGTTACAATGCACTTAGTTACTTATTGACATATTTAATGTATTTCACAGCGTTTTTCTGTTTTACGAGAAGTTGTAATTATTAATTAATTATCTGTAGTTATCACCAAATTTAGTGTAATTTTTTTTGTCAAATCGGTGCTGCAATAGGATATCAATTATTATGGGCCCTAATTATGCGTAATTACAGAAATAAATAACTTTAAAATTTTTCTAAAGGTTAACTATCACAATGCCCTTTTATTTTTAATTTTTCGTCTACGTGTCACAAAACTTCTTCATGCCTCTAAAATCACACAATTAATTATTTGAAATTAAAAAATATGTCTCTTTCAGCTATTTATGTTTTTTTAACGCATACCATGGAAGCTAAAAGGTTCACGGCAAAACAAAATTCCCGACGCTAAAATTTCTCCACAAAAAATTCAATGGTTCACACTGTATGTGGACTTTGGACAAGTTTTTCCTATTTTTTTAGTGCAAATAATTTTTCCCAGTATTTCACAATGTTAATTTGCATTTGAGAATTGTTTGAAATATAGCTGAGGATTATTACCTATACTCGCTTAATCGAATTAAGTCATTAAAAAAAACATTTTGAAGATCCATTCAAATGAATTATGCTGCTCTTCTTAAACTGAGATTAAGTGTGAAAGGAAATTTGTTATTGCACTGTCTTTTATCGAGGAACTACTGCTAAATTCCATAGTACGAACTTAATTATTAATTGAAAGAAAGGTTAAATTTGCTTGTTTTGTATTTTAAGTGGTTAACCTTATCATTACTATTTTTGTAATGTAATTATAATTATTATTCAACACCAAAACGTTGTTTAATTGACTGTGAATTTAAAATAAGGTAAATTATCACCGTTATACGAACTCATCCGTACTATCGTGTTTTTGGTCTTAATTGGTAATTGCGCGTAATCGAAAAAATTCAACAACTTCAAAGTAGAAGTGGGGGACGTAATTTGACCTTGAGGTTGACCTTGGCGCATGTCATTGTAGTTGGCCTTGGGCTTGCCCTTGATTCAGAACCAAATTTACTTTAGTAAAGTTCAAAACCTACTCAGCGGGAAATTTGAATTTGTATTCTAATAAAGGGGTCTAATGCTAACTTGTAAGGCAAGTATAGGAGCGTGTTCTCGGGCCTTCGCCCAATTGTCGTGGTCCTCTTTTTATTTACATACACATACTTTAAAAATAATTTCACCTTTTGAGTGTAAAGCCAATCTTCAACAGTAGACATACAAAAACTACTCTTAAAAATAAAATGGATAATTAAGTATTATAATAGATATACATCAAACACTTCAAACATCTACGCGGTTTTCCACACGGCTCAATGTCCTTGTGATTTTTAAGACATTCTTGTCCATAAAAATCTCTTTTTCAATCATTGCAAACAATATTTTAGAATGTATAAATTAAATATACAAACCTAATTATCTTTATCACACACTTATTGTAATTCTCTGTTTACCTTTCGCGTTAACTATAGAGTCATTAGTGCGACCTTGCTTGCTTATATAGGTTTTTATTTATACACATACTTTAAAATGGTTTCACCTTGAGAGTGTAAAGTAAAGTCAACCTTCAACAGTGGACCCACAAAATTACTTTTAAAAATAAATGAGAAATGAAGTAATTAAGCGTTGGTATTATCATAGATATACATCAAAATTTATAACTGGTACGGTTAATGCAGGATTTAAACACGTGCCGGCTTTAGTAGATATTTAAACAAGATATTAAAATATTAAAAAAAAAAGGTAAATAAAGCGACATTCATTGTCAATTTTCGATGTTTACATCATAGAAAGCAAATCTCGGTTTTGATATTAAAATATAAGCACGATAAGAAGTAGAATATACCGGTGATTTTTTCATCTGGTATTTGTTAGAATGATGGCAGAGTACCCATACTAAACATGAAATTAGGCTTCCATTTTACATAAAAGATCTGATTTAGCGGAAATACCTGTCTTAATGGAAGTACTTCTGTCAAAAAAGGGTTTTAGATTTATAAACAGGTCATTCATTCGGAAAACAAGAATATTATTAGCGTTTGAAAATATATTTTAAAACAACACATCATTTGTTTAATTAGATATTTATCGGTCTTCTTCTACTTCGGTTTAGATCCGTCACTATCATCATCATGGTTTTGAGATACATTGTTCTCTTCTACCTCACCGCTCTTCTTCTGTGAATTATCACCATCATCTTGAATTTGAGATACATTCACCTCATCCACTTCATCGTTTTCACCTTGAACGGTTATATTGTAATAGTTTATTAACAAGTCAGTAAAATCTCTAATGCCAGCTGATGTTGGCTCATGTACAATAATACACAATCTTTATCTGCCTCTATTATTACATAGATATGAGATTATTCTTAAACTGGTTGTTTTCAGCACGACCCCAGAAATACTATACGTGCCTTCAAATCTTCTTCCTCGTTCTCAGAAGCTGTACCGAATTCATCTTTTTGAGTTTATCTTTATCCAATTTCGAGTCAATAGTACGTTTTCGGAAGCACAAACAGGATCTTCGATATTGTCGTGTATGCAACGAAATGTCTGGGTCTTCTTCTTTAAGCTAGATTCCGCTTCTACATTATTTTACACACAAGGTCTGTCTGTCAAAAAGGGCTCTAGATTTATAATCAAGTTAAGTCTGCTGGGCTTTTATTAGAATACTATTTTTTAATTTTCGAATTTTTACCGATAAGGAGTTGTCATACTAGCACATACACCAGTTTTAGATACAATTTCTACCTCTGTCAAAAAAGGAGCATAGATTTATAAACATGCCCCTAGGGAAGATATTAGAGTGTGGTACAGAAACAAGAAGCGTACACTATGCAAAAACCTATAGTGAGAAATTTAGTCGAAACAGGTACATTGTGAGTAACCTTTTTGAGTTATGGCGGGAGTCGGATTTTTGCGATGTGAGAAATCTAAGTAAATACTTAGCGAGATGGCGCGGGCTGGATCTCTGAAGTTGAAAACTGCAAGTTCTATAATCGACGTATTTTCGGATATTTTTCAAAGATGGGAAAAGATACCTAAACGTATGCAGACGGACGAATAAGGGCAAGCAATTTATTGCGAAAAGTAAAACTATACGACAAATAATTCTGACGTCAAGGCGGCTGTAATTGAAAGGTTTAATAAAACATTGAAAACAAGAATGTGGTGCTACTTTACGGAATGCAATTTCTAGTCGTTATTTTCGGATCGGCAAAATATCCTAATTACTATCTACGTTAAAGTCTAATTGATTAGCGATAGGGTGATTGTCGATGAATGGAACGCAACGTCTAGTCTAGTTATTTTGGATTGGGAAGTTTATAAAAACGACTGTTTAGAAAATTTCCAAACTATCTATGACTCTAATGACTTTATATATATACAGGCTGCAGCATTAATGCATCAAAGTACGATATCTCCGTTATTAAAGGAGACATCAAAAAAAGTTATTTACAATAACTCGAGTCGAGTCGACCCGACTCGACTCGGTTTCGTTTCGTTTCGTTTCATTTCGCTTCGTTTCGTTCCGTTGTTTCGTTTCGTTTCGTTCCGTTTGATTTGATGTTTGATTCGATTCGATTCGATTCGATTCGATTCGATTCGTTACGATTCGATTCGATTCGGTTCGGTTCGGTTCGGTTCGGTTTCGTTTCGTTTCGTTTCGTTACGTTTGCTTTCGTTTCGTTTCGTTTGATTTGATATTTGATTTGATTTGATTTGATTCGATTCGATTCGATTCTATTCGATTCGATTCGACTCGATTCGATTCGATTCGGCTCGGTTCGGCTCGGTTCGTCTCGGCCCGGCTCGGCCCGGATCGACTCGGCCCGGTTCCGTACGGTCCGATCCAATCCGCTCCGATCCGATCCGACCCGACCCGACCAACCCGATTCGATTCGAGGAGAAATTTTTTTTCTTTGCACCAAAGACTCGGTTTCGTTTCGTTTCGTTTCGTTTCATTTCGTTCCGTTGTTTCGTTTCGTTTCGTTCCGTTTGATTTGATATTTGATTCGATTCGATTCGTTACGATTCGATTCGGTTCGGTTCGGTTCGGTTCGGTTTCGTTTCGTTTCGTTTCGTTACGTTTCCTTTCGTTTCGTTTGATTTGATATATGATTTGATTTGATTCGATTCGATTCGATTCGATTCGATTCGACACGATTCGGTTCGGTTCAGTTCGGCTCGGCTCGCCCCGGCTCGGCTCGGATCGACTGGGCCTGGTTCGGTACGGTCCGATCCAATCCGCTCCGATCCGATTCGACCCGACCAGACCCGATTCGATTCGAGGAGAAAATATTTTTTTTCTTTGCACCAAAATGTGATCAAAAATTTTTACGACTGAAAATAATTCATTTCTCTCCGTCACATGTTTATAATATGAGCGCCTCACGCTTTTATTATTAGTCGTGAAGATTTTTGGTCAAATTTTGATTCAAGGAAAAAAAATATTATATATTCGTTTCGCAGAAGATATAAAATGGCTACAAATTTTACTTGCGTTTTTAAATTTTTATGTTTAGTAGTGTTTTTGTGTTGCATTGATAAAATGATAAAAAAAGAGGAAGGATAACCATTTGCGCTAATTTAATTTGCATTTGTTTACTGTGTACTATAATTTATATTCTAAGATATCGTATTACGTACAATTAAAGGAAACAAAAGCTTCCTTGGGTGCCCTAATTTAGTTGGCATTTATTTTCTTTGTATTGAAATTTATATTCTAAAATTTAGCATTATGTAATTGACGTTTAATTGAGCATAATAAATCAAATTAATAATTTAAAAATAGCTGCTACAGCAACTTAGTTACTTAATTATTTAGTCTCTATATTCTTTTCGTTTTACGTGTAAAATTATAGTCAAATGAAAATGTCAAGAATTTTGCTTATTAGATGATACAATTAACATATTTAATACTTTTTGCACATTTAGCATTTTTCTTCTCTAATTAGTGAAGTGAACCATAGACACTTATAATTAATTATTATCTTCAACTGCAAGACGAAGGCAATAATTGAAGCATCCTTCAAGTTCATTTAATTATGGGTCATGTAAATGTCTTTAATAAAATCTAATTATTATTTAACTGCAAACTTTGTTGATCACTTTTTTTTTACAGATTTGTTTCATAGAAAACATTGTCTGACCTCCAAAAAGGAATTTGATAGAATAATGCTTAATTAGCTGAGTTGATCGGTCTATTTACACAGTTTTTGCATTTATAGTGCGGCGTTTCGGAAGCGGACTCTGCTTCCGCCATCAGGCTTAGTCCTGAGAACGACTGTTTTCGCAGTCGAATTCATTTTTCCCCAAGCACTTAAGTACTCTCAGATTCGAACTTTGGTGCGTATCACTTACAAGTCTGACACTTTTACCGCTGAGTCACGGGTAATAAAGAAAATATATATATATATATATATATATATATATATATATATATATATATATATATATATATATATATATATATATATATATATATATATATATATACAGGTGGCACCATATACGTGTCAATCGTTTAAAGCGGAAATGTAATAATTTATGAAAATATTTCAATACAGTCATATATAGGGTCTTTATGTGCACATTTTAAAACTACTTTGGTTTGTACAGGGTGTGTCAACAATAAGATACATATCAAACATACTTTTTAAATTGAACGTTCTGTATTTTATCTCATTTTTGAATTCTAGAGCGTAAAAAAGGTTTAGTTACTGTTATGGTTCCTATACCTAAAACTTACCGTTCTCGAAATATTTCAATTTTTTAAAAAATACAGACTCAAAATCAAATGTCCCGTACGCCCAGTAGATTACAAATTTTCATTCGCAGCTGACATGACTGTTTTACTATAAGAATAAGGTTTAAATGACATATGAAAATACTGCAAAAATATTAAACAGAGCGTTATGTCAAGTAACTTTTTTATTTTAAATAGAACACCCTGTATTTGATAGCACAGTTCGATGGGGATATAAGTTGGTTTTCAATCTGTATTAGGGTTCCCTATACCTATCTATCATAGTTCCTCTGTAAAAGATCATTTTCTCTTTCATGTAACATTACGTCCATTCCTGTATTAAAATTAAGCAAAAAAAAAGGTGGCTGGGAAAACAAAATGTTAACATTTATTGTCCGTTACAAAATAAGTTACAAATATCAGTTTGACTTGCGTTAGACGCCCGTTGCAAACAAATTTAAAACTTAAATTTATACGCAACAAGAGCGTGTTGATATGATATTAGTACTTGGAGAGTGTCAAGAGAACTGTGTATTGGCATCGAGGGTTTACTCCCAAAAATATCCAGCTCGAAGTCATCCGGACAAACGTTCATTCGAAAAATTACTCCAAGTGGTTTGAACTACAGGAAGTGTGGCTTATTCCAAAATTAACAAGGGAAAACCCATTCTTGGTGATGAAGATAATGAATGTGCGGTTATTGGAAATATAACAAAAAATCCTCACGTAAGTCAACGTGCTTTAGCCAATGATATGTGAAGCGTCGGCCGAATTATAAAAAAATACAAATTTCACTCGTATCATATCCGACTACATCAAGAGCTTTATGAAAGAGACTTCATCACCCGGTTTAACTTCTGTCTGTGGGTTTTGGACAACATGGGTGAAGACAATAACTTTTTCGACTTCGTACTTTTCTCCGATGAATCCACTTTTCATAATAATGACTTAGTGAACAGGCATTACTTTAATTATTATAGTGACAATAACCCATATCTTTTTCGTACGCTTGATCGCCAAAATAGATGGTCTGTCAAGGTTATGGGGAGGAATATTGCTGTCTCTCGTGTAATAGGCCCTTATTTTTTCGACGGCAATCTGAATGGTAAAATGTTTCGAAGATTTATCCGACAAATACAAATACTTCCAGAATTATTGGAAAATGTTCCTCTCGATATCAGACACAGGATGTGGATGCAGTTGGATGGTGCTCCTGCACATTTTTACGTGAATGTGCGACGGGAACTAAACAGACGTTTTCCTAATAAATGGATAGGAAGAGGGGGCGCAGAAGATTGGCCCCGGATTTAACATGTGTAGACTTCTTTCTATGGGGATATGTTAAGGATATTGTTTATGAGACTTCGCCAATGACACCTGAAGACATGAGAGAAAGAATAAAAGCAGCATTCCACACAGTTACTCCACACATGTTTATGTATTGAAAACGACGGTCGTCATTTTGAGTACTTACTACAACTTCAATAACTTAGGGTTAATTTTTTGCTTCCAGTTTTTGTATTAGTCGCTGACGTTTGTAATTTATTTTGTAACGGGCTTAATGCTTAATTTTAATACAGGAATGGACGTAATGTTATATGAAAGAGAAAATGGTCTTTTAGAGAGAAACTATGATAGATGGGAACCCTAACACAGATTGAAAGCCAACTGATATCCCTATCTAACTGTGCTATCAAATACAGAGTGTTCTATTTAAAATAAAAATGTTATTTGACATAAAAGTTTATCAAGTTGAAAGTAAATTTTATAACGCCCTGTATAATATTTTTGCAGTATTTTCGTATGTCATTTAAACCTTATTCTTATGGAAAACAGTCATGTCAGCTGCGAATGAAAATTTGTAACCTACTGGGCGTACGGGACATTTGATTTTGAGTCTGTATTTTTTAAAAAATTGAAATATTTCTGGAACGGTAAGTTTTAGGTATAGGGACCATAACAGTAACTAAACTTTTTTTAGTCTCTAGAATTCAAAACTGAGAAAAAATACAGGATGTTCAATTAAGTGATATGTTTGATATGTATCTTATTGTTGACACACCCTGTATATACCAAAGTAATTTTAAAATGTGCACATAAAGACCCTATATATGACTGTATTGAAATACTTTTACAAATTATTGCAGTTCCGCTTTAAACGATCGACGCGTATATGGTGCGCCACCCTGTATATATATATATATATATATATATATATATATATATATATATATATTAGACCTTATATAATATATGTTAAACCTGTTCGTGGTTGCGCAGGTGTATTGCGCTTGAGGTCTGCGTATTATTGGAATCCTTATGGGTTTCATTTCCACACTACCTTGGCTTATTGGATTTTCTGCTAGTGCGATGTGTGTGGCTTCTTTGAGTTTCCAGCGAGTTGCATTCTAGTCCTTTGCCACTATCTGAATGTTATCCCATTGGATGCGGTGGTCTTCGTTCCAGACATATTCGGCGATTCTTCATCTTTCTGAATATATATATATATATATATATATATATATATATAAGCTCTAAAAAATATATATTGGATTACTCAGTGGCTCACCGATAAAGGTGTCAGACTTGTAAGTTAAAGGGACTAGACTTCGAATCTGAGAGTAGGTAAGTGCTTGGGGAAAAAATCATAACATATGAATTCGACTTAAGTGCGAAAATAGTTCTTATGAGGACTAAGCCTGATTGCGGAAGGGGCGAAAACTCTAGAAATAGACCGATCAATATAACTAATATAAAATTACAGCTAAATTAAGTTTCTTAATTGTTAGCTACTATATTCTTTTGATTTAATTGTCTAAAACTATAATCAAATGCAAATGTCAAAAAGTTTGCTTGTTAAACTATACAATTATTTTGTAACTGTGTTATACTTTCTACTATAAAATATCGCATTTGGAGTTGACGCTTAATTGCGCCTAATTAAGAAAAAAACAAAAGCTTTAATTGGCTATTGTACCAAGTTTGTCGAGCGCTCTTTTTTACTATATTTGTTTCATAAAAGACATAAAATCACTTAGAATTTGGCTGCTTGGGTTAAAGATATAAAATAACGTTTAAGGAAAAGGAAAAGGCCACATATTTCATTCCCTCCCCCAAGGGGGAGGGCGGGCTGCTCGAGTTTTTCGAGCTCCTTCAGCCACAATCATGGATTCCCAGTTCTGAGGGGGAAAATAGTACCCCAGCATTCGCCTAAGTAGCCGCACAAGGTGTGCGTATACGCAGTGACTATGCCGCTACATGTCTATGAGGAAAACCTCCTGAAAAAACCTCATACAAGGTAGATGGTAACGGGGATGGAACCCATTACCTCCCGAACGCTAAACAGATCGTGTCACCACTATGCTACTAGCTCGGTACGTTTAAGGTGTTATACTTCATCAATACAAATGGTATGAAAAATTTCTGGCTAGTCATTTGATTTACCAAGTTTGCCGTTTAATTTCTTTGCTTTGCAATTTATTTATGTTGACTAAAAGTATCAAACATTTCTGGTTAGCCATTTGCGCTAATTTTATTTGCCATTTATTTTGTACGTATTGTAATGTATATTATAGCTATATATATATATATATATATATATATATATATATATATATATATATATATATATATATATATATCATATGTTACTGACGGTTAATTGCGCCTAATTAAAGAAATAGACCTATCAAATTAGTTCCTTGATTGTTTTGGATTTGTATATTACGTATAAAACTATAATAAAATGAATATGTTAAGAATTTTGCTAGTTAAACGATACGATTAATGTATTTAGTAGTTTTTGCAAATTTCGCATTTTTCTTCTCCAATTAATGAAATGCAAGACGAAGGTAATAATTAGAGCGTCCGCCAATTTCATTGCATTATTTTATTTATTTAATTCCCTGAGAATTTAATTATGGATCATATAAATGTCGTTAATAAAGCTAATTATTATTTAACCGCTAATATGTGCACA
Source organism: Vesta saturnalis (assembly GCA_036346205.1). NCBI lineage: Eukaryota > Metazoa > Arthropoda > Insecta > Coleoptera > Lampyridae > Vesta > Vesta saturnalis. Next base: position 1,579,270 of record JARFJB010000102.1, read on the forward strand.
ACGCCTGATCAAGATGCTTATTTTATAGATATAAGTATTGATTTTAGCTGCAGTTATCCAATAAAGCAAGAAATGATTAAGCAATCTTAAGAAGTGTGCAGTTACTATAAGCTTATTTGTTTATAAATTGGATCATTCATTCTTTGCTTGGTAATAGTGAAAATTTTACAGCAATCTACCGATTCGTTTAATGTGAGACGCCTTTCAAATCAAACCCATTTTGATATTCAATCAAAAATGCAAGATACACACTATTTCTGGTTTATTATTATAAACTATGTATGTGTGAGTTCAAACGAGGTCGAACAATCGTTTAAGATGAACACTCCAAACGTGTCACCACGGTACAAAGATTATGACATGGTCATAATGGTAGTAGACTCAATTTACTGGATTAAGCAAGATTGTGTGAACCTTAGAGTGGTAATGTGTAATACGAGGGACAATCCACTATTAGTGGAGAATAAAACAACCAGTCAAAATTTTATTTTAGATGTTCAAAGTAGTTGCCTTCTGCTATAAGGCACTTAGCTATTTTTTCCTTGCACCATCAATCTGTTCCTCTGAAAAAAAACCGTTTGCCTCGTAAGTTCTTTTTTAGTCCAAAAAACAACCAAAAGTCCGACATTGTCAGATCCGGTGAGTAGGGAGGGTGTTCCATTACATTAATCTTATTTGCAGTCAAATACTGCCGAGTTAGCTCTGCAGTGTGTGAAAAAGCATTATCGTGATGTGTCGTAATTCCTTTCTTTGGCACTTTATTAATAAATACTTCCGGTACACAGTGTTCTATTTATCATTTAGCTGTGACAGTCTTCTGCTCCTCTAGCTTAATAGCGCTCACTAGACCGGTACTTCTAAAGAACACAGCGTACGTTACCTTCTTCATTGCTCGCTGCTTTCTGATTATTGTTGGTGTGGGCTCATCTTTATTAATCCATACGTGGCTCTTTTGTCGAGTTGGGTTGTCGAAAAAGTGTGCCTGTTACAATTTTTGTTATGACGGAACTAATTTTGTTATCTGCTTCCATAATCCTCTTCACAGCAGCCTTTCTGATGATCTACTGTAATTCCTACACGTTGGAATTCCTTGTACCATCCGAAATTGTTGCCAAGGAAGGGGCCTGATAGCCAAATGTTGATTTCAAACTTTCGTCGCAGTCATACGCAGCTAAATCTTTCTTAAAGTCATAATAAATCTTTATGCTAAAATTTTCTCGGGTTAATTTCATTTTTTCACTACACTTGCGAAACTTAAAACTATCTTTTTCAAATGCTATTTAGGATAAATTAGCAAATGAAGCGGCAAATGTCAAGTAAGGAGTTGCTCTTACTGAGGCTACATGTTTGTTTTCCATGGCCTACTTAATTTCCTTATTCTCAATGATAATGGCTTGTCCCTCGTATTATCACAAACAAAATGGGTTCCATTACCAAGCTGAATGCCATTTTTGTTCTTTTGGTTGACGGAATCCAATCGTATCTGCACCAAAATCGCCAGATTTGGCTGTTTCAAACAGCGATCCGTTCCTAACGGAAAATTTTCATCAGTGCGTAGTGACTTTTCACGGATGAAAAAAGCCCTGAACGATTTCTTTTAATGGACGAAAGAAGTTAAAGCTTTGCACATGGACCACTCTGGAAAATAAATATTCTTTCTTACATTTAGGATAATTAATCATTATCCCGCACTCGAAATTTCTTTTTTTAATTCTGACGTAATAAACGCACAATGTACTAATGTCGAAATATTGAGTTACATTTGTTTATTTTTGAGCTTTTACTAGTTTAAGTAAACTTTGTGTTCATTTCTATAACTATTTAAATGAAATTGACAATTTAGGAACTCATTTATACTAGTCTTAATTAGATCAATGGCAGTATCAGATTTCCTACAACATTAAGCGATTTATTAGGGGCGGTTTTGAAACTACCGTTTAACACTTAACGTCAAAATGATTCATAAATATATAAATTAGGTGTAATGTGTTGGAAGAAAGGTTGGGATTACCTACTTATAAAATCGTTTGAGAGAAAAAAAATCTACCTGAGATATTTATCAGTGGTAGCCACGCGTCTTTCAAATTTATTGTCGCAATTTGCCAAAATCTGAAATGTGTCCGGTCCCTCTTAGCCGTTCACAAAACGGCGCCTCTTAAAAATAAAAATCTTGTTTTTTTTTGTTTTTATGGTAAAAAATAAGTCATTCTTACTTAGAAAAACACTTAAAACTCAATCTACCTGAAACGTGAGACAAATTTGAACGAAAGGTATAAAAAATAAAGGTGTGGGGGGTCACCCTTCTTATTTAATATCATTTAATCACCGTAATTGTATTATACGGACAAAACCCAACCCTCTTTATACCAAGCAACGAATACTATTGGTAATAAAACAATTCATTCCGCTTCAACCCCGGAAGGGAAAATGTATTATTATGGTTGCATTACGTGACCTATAAGTTTACACGCACCCCTATTTCTTTTAGACGACGCCATATTATGGATTATATACTGTCGCATCCCATCTATTTGGATTCAAAATTGTTTAATTTTTTGTTAAAAAGTCAAGGGCACTTCACATTAAATCCACTAAATAAAATATACCCACATTAAAAAGTCGGCTAATGTAAATGAATTCGTGTATAAAAAATTGGTGCCTGATGTACGCCCAACAGGATTTTTTTATGTTATTTTTTCTATCTACATTAATTTCGAGTGGCTAGACTAATTGGTTTTAAGGGTAAATTATTTAAGTTAGTGATGGTAAATATTATTTTTAACCGTGTAATAATGCATTACACAGATTTTCTGCTTCTTAATACAGATTCGAGCACATCCACTTCATCAATAATTAGCGCGAAAACAAAGAAGTGCGATTTTGAAGGTTGTGTCTAATAATTTTAATGTTGTGATAACATTCCTTTTTGCTTTATTTGTTTTTGTTTTTGGCAATCAACTGTTTAACATGCAAAGCTATATTTGATTGGGATTTGATGGCAGTATAAAATGAGTAGATTCGCCGTCGGATTTCGTTTTTTTTAGGCCTAATATAGTTAACGAATTAATGGTAAATTAGCCTGAGTTTTGCACCATTTTCAGATAGAATATATTTTTTGTAGTTAATTTAAATGCTGGACAAAGCTGTAATTCACCCGAAAACACAAAATACAAATTATTAAGTAACAAGTGATGTCAAATTGTAAAACGACACTAATATTAGTACTCTTGTGAATTGTATTTAAATGCATACTTGTGTAGAGTCCATATTCCATACATTCATGGTATTATCAGTTTGAGGGTTGTGATAGTTGAACACTTATTTAGAAAACGATCATAAGATGCTTTGGATTTATAGGGTATATAATTCGTACGCATACGGCGTTGCAGAATATCTAGATATTTTTTGTGTATGTATAATCGTATCTAGTTACTTTTATAAATATGAATCTATCTCTGCATCTTACACACTTTTAATCAAAATGTAAACTTTTCACCTTTATTAATCATAATTAAGATATTTAACTTTCGGGTTTTTAGATGGTGTATTTTTGTATTTATATTTTACACGTTTCGATAACAGTTGCAATTATCGTCCTCAGCACGCGGTAATATCTTTAAGAATTCCAATTTATGAAATATGAAAAAGATGAAAACGTTTTTATATTTTCATATTTGATAAATTTGTTCTTAAAAATATTACCACTCACTGAGGACGATAACTGTAATTGTTATCTAAACATGCAGATTTATATAAAATATAAACATAAAAATTTGTTTAAAGTTTCATTCCGGTCAAAATTGAAACACAACCAACATATTTATTTGCAGAGGCCGAAGGTGGACCCACCGATGCCAGTCATTGAGAACGGTGGAAGTATTTGAATTAGGGGCTATACGCTTTTTATACGGAGCTTAGGGTATGAGCTGATTGGCTGTCTTTGTCCTAGCTGTCACTTTATGAGTGTATAAACTTCAAATCTATAATCCAGTTGCGTATTAGTTTCATTCCGGTCAAAATTGAAACAACACCAACATGTTTATTTGCAGAGACCGAAGGTGGACCCACCGATGCCAGTCATTGAGAACGGTGGAAGTATATGAATTAGGGGCGCTCTTTATACGGAGCTTAGGGTATGAGCTGATTGGCTGTCTTTGTTCTATCCGTTACGTTATGAGTGTATAAACTTCAAATCTATAATCCAGTTGCGTATTTTAAACGTAAGCTAGCCAACTTTTTTTTATAGTTCTATAATATCCATGTTTAAAAAATTTTAGTCAGCGGATTCGAAAAACTTTCCCACTTTAAATAAGTAGGTAAACCAGCGTAAATTATTTAGAATCTGGCAAATAAAATAGTAAAACAGATGTATTACATTTAAATTAGAGCACATATGTAAACTGTAATCTTTTTTGACTATAATTTATAAGAAAGGGCATATTACCAAATTTAAAGCAATCTGGTGATTTTGTTACAGTTATCTAATGTCAAAGTATAAGTTAATTATTATTTCCTTATTTATTCAGTAATATTTCTGTAAAACTTGACATAATGTGGAGTAAAGGAAAGGAAAAAGGGAAAGGTTACGTATTTCATTCCCTCAACAAGGGGGAGGGCGGGCTGTTTGAGCTTTCCATGCTCCTTCAGCCACAATCATGGTTTCCCAGCATACAAACATAAAGTATATATGCATGGTGGGATTACGGATGGGTGTTGTCAGGATAGGATCGAAAGGAACTAAATTAGGGTCTGAGGGGGAAAATACTACCCCAGCATTCGCCTAAGTAGCCGCACATGCGTAATGCAGTAACCATGCCGCTACATGTGTATGAGGAAAACTCCCAGAAAAAACCTTATACAAAGTAGACGGTAACGGCAATCGAACCCATTACCTCCCGAATGCTAAGCAGGTCGTGTCACCACTACTCCACTAGTTCGGTAAGGAAAGGAAGGAAAGACACGTGTTTCATTTCCTCTCCAAAGGAGAGGGCACCAAAACTGGAATCAAGTGTGCCCTTCTTGCTATTCACCCCGTAACTTGACCACCACCAAAAATCACCTCACCAGTAATCACTAGGCTGACATTCAGGTCATAAATACGTATTAAAATTTTAACGCAGTTATGCATACACACGCACGCACGTACGCACGCACTCACGTACACACACAAACGCACATATGACCGCACGCACACACACTCGCATACACCATATTCACGCACACACGCATTCAATCAAGAAAATGATAAGCATTTTAAAAAAAGACACGCTTTTTTGAAGAAAATTTGCGTTAGTTAAAATATATCTATAGTCATCTACCCAGCCGCCAACCGATATAGCGAGCAGTGTAGTGAATCCTTTTCATTGTCGCATTATAGCGTATTGTGCTATCTCATCTTGGTTTCTAACCTTTCGTTGCTTGCATTGTGCATTCTAAAGTATTTTAAACACAATTTTAAAGAAAATCAGCAACTAACATATTTCCATGCAAACCAACACCACTTCTAATTATTATAACAAAACAGACAAAATCATACGTGATTCAAACAAAACAACTTACATTTAAGGTTACTAAAAGACATTCAGCTTGTAAAATTCATACTCTGTACGGAAAGAACTTTTGAAGAAAAGCTAGAATCGAACACTCTATAGATGATCAACGGCGAATAAAAGATGTGAATGAGGATACCCCAGCCAAGAAAGTTATTGTGCTGAGTTGTGCTCGAGATCTCTGCCTTACAAGTTTTTTTTTTTACTTTTTCATAAAAACAATACTTAGTGTGACAAATTTTGTTCGATTTGCGCCCCGTTTTGTTGGGCATATTTTTCTCACTTTTTAAGAATTCTGCATTCTGTTAACAAAACAATATTTTTCAAAGAAGATAGCCTAGTCATTTTTTGTATTTAGTGTGTTAAGCTATGCTTCAAGTGTGGTACGTCGTGCCGAACACATTTTTGTTATTTTATGAGCATATATGAGTGTTGGCCTCCATCTATCTGGAATTCCATTTCCAACTGGTTTAGTAATATATCCATTAAAGATCTACTTATTACTTATAACACAGTATAGAAACTGTTGAAGTTTTCTAAAGGAATTATAATGTAGATCTCAAAAAGTACTTAGATTAATCAAATCTCAGAGAGTCGTTCAAACATTAGTAATTAGTAACATAACACATTTTTTGTAAAAGTATCTGGGCCTATGACAAGGGTGGGGGAATGTATTAGTAATAAAATTGATAAAATTTATCTTTTTAGATAACAAAATTGTACGGTAGTATACAGGTTTATGGTGAAATGTTTCTAACCTCTGTTGAGGCTTAACAATTAAAATTTACGTTTGATTGTTAGATATCTCACAAGGTGATTAAATTACTTGTTGCATGATACTAAAGAATTTGTGTTTTTTATTCCTTATGCGCGAAGCGCCCTTATAGTTTTTAGGAAAAAATCGATCTCGAGTTTGTGTGCGTCTGTGCATGTGTACGTGTGTTTGTGTGTACGTGTGTGCATGTGTGCGGGCGCGTGCGCGCGGGTGTGCATGCGTGCGGGCGTACGTGCGCATGTGTATGCGTGTGTTTGGGTACGTGCGTGCTTCGTAACCGATTTTAATAAAACTCTATAGAGTTACTTTTAAAATATTTCGATTCTGTCAAATTTTGGTTGACATCTATTTACAAAAAAATTAGAAAGGTATTTCGTATGTGTACAAACTTTCAAATCTGTAGGCCCACTTTGATTTTTTTAAGTTTTTTTAATTTAAATCCTTAAAATTCGGACGCCCTGTAAAAATACTACAAATTTTTATTAACAAAAGTTGTTCTGCATTAAAAGTGTACCTACAGTGTCAATTTTGTCAGTAATCATTTTTCAAATTTTCAGTTTTAAACGTGTATGTGAAGATACAAGAGAATAGTGTGAAATATCAAATCACTACTTTAATAATAAATAGGAAGCTGTGTAGTATTACTTGTGTACCTTTTACTGTTATTTTATTTTTTAATAGTAAAAAATGTTTACAACAGAGCAAAAAATTTAATTAATTCAGTGTTACGGTATTGTGGGGGATCGAGTTCTTCTGTAATTAACCTTTTAATGAAAAATATCCTGATGCAATAGTTCAAAAACCATATGTGAGGTGGCTAATAAAAAAGTTTTTGCAAACTAGAAGTGTAAATAATTTAAAAAAACAAAAGAAAGCTCTGGATGAAAATGATGCAGCAACTTTGATAGCATCAAATTAGGTAGAAAACGATCCAAAAATGTCATGACAATTCAGGTATAAGAAGAGCACGTTTACAAAGAATCTAACATCCATGCATTTAAAGTACAATTTCTTCATACGCTAAAAGATTGTGATGAAGGTAAAAGGTTAAAATTTTTGCTTGTTTTTAGGAGTAGAAATGTTAAACAACCGACATTTTCATGAGCAAATAATATTTTCGAACGAATCTACTTTCACAACAAATCGCGTCCCTTCGTCTCCGAATTATAGATTTGGGAGCGAAAAAAATCCACAATACCAAATTAATTCCAGAAAGCAACCTTTCCAAAATAAATGTATGGTGTTCAGTTTCATGTAGACTTGGTCTTATTGGGCCATTCTTTATTGAAGGAAACCATAATCAGAATTCATACATGACGATTTTTGAAAAGTTTGTTCAGGAACTTCCCTTACAAATACGCCAGACCTGTTACTTTCAGCGTGACGGCTGCCCTGCCCATTCGGCTCGTCTTGTGTCCAGCTGGTTAAATCAAAAGTTTGGCGATGGATTTTTGTGTGGGGCGGATTAAAACATTTAGTTTACGCTGAAATAATTCCAAATGATGTTGAAGAGTTAAAAAATAGGATTCATAACGCTACCGCGACAATTACTTTGGAACAGATACAAAATTCTTATAAAGCATATAGATTACGTGGTGAACATTGTGCAAACTTAGCACGTGGTTTAATTGAATAAACTGTCATAATTCACAGTAGATAGGTAATTTTGTTTAATTACATTGTTATTGTTGAAGGATACATTAAGATAATTTTTAAATCTGATCAAATTTCGTTAATAACAAAAAAAATCTAAAAAAATCAAAGTTGGCATAGATATTTGAAATGTTAGCAACATTTTGTCGTATCTCTTACAGAAAAGGACTTTTGCTAGTGTGAAAAATATTTTTTTTCAAAATTTCCAAGGTACTCGTGATTTTTCGAAATTAAAATTCTGTTACAAATTAGTTTCAAAGCAAGCAGGGATGTACCCCAGAAGCTCAAATTCCAATCAAAGTTTTTTGCCTTTTATAAGATATATATATATATATATATATATATATATATATATATATATATATATATATATATATATATATATATATATATATATATATATATATATCATGTAATCGTTACTTTAGTTAAAAATCAAGAACTCAAACTATCTATCAAAAATATTTACTTAATTAACCCAGAACAGATAAACAATTCATACATATGAATTCCTTATTTTGAGAAAATATCAGGAAAAGTAGGTCACATATTACAAACCAACGAGATACAAAGTAGCTTTCAAAGCTAATACTAATGTTTTTAAACGCCAAAGATTCAACTAACGACATTTAGAAGTCGGGTATTTATAAATTGAACTGCACATTCTGTGGTTCCTGAGTAGAAACGGGCCACCATCCCCTCCAATTTTTTCTGACGTCACTAGCCAGGCTCCCACGTGGACGTAATTTGACATTGAGGGTTGACCCCGGGCCTGGCCTTAGAGTTGACTTTGGGTATTCCCAAGGCCGCCCACGTGGTTGACCTTGAGCTGACCTTGGGAACTGGCATTGGAATTAGCCTAGGTTCTGGCCTTGGAGTTGGCCTTGGGATAGCCAAGGCTAACTTGTAACACAGGTGTAGGAATTTGTTCTTGGGCCTTCGCCCCCCTTGCTGTGGCCCCCATGGCTGGAAATAGTATTCTAATAAGGGGGTCTAATGCTAACCAGTAAGACAGGTATATGAACTTGTATTAAGGTCTACGCCCTCCTACCGTGGCCCCTTCGCGCGAAGGGGGCTTGTGTCGCCATCTAGTGGTGTATGGACTAGCGAATGTTTTCTGTAATAGAAGTGGCGGCACCTAGCGGTATATTTCTAGGACTAATTTGGTTGCGGCGCCATCTAGTGGTGTATTTTTAAACTAACGAATGTTTTCTGTAATAGAAGTTGATCGTGCACGTCTCTCTCGTTTCTCCCGTGTCTTTCCGTCTCTCGTTTCTGTCCCCTCTCTCGCTTCTCTCTCTCTCTCTATCTCTCTCGTCTCACACAAGCACAAACACAAGTACAGTTACAGGTGAAAACACAGACACAGGCGCAAACACTCGAGAACGCGAGAACATGCAAACACAAAAACACGCTAACGCGAAAACTTGCAAACACGAAAACACGCTAACGCGAAAACATGCGAAGACGCAAACACGCAAATACGAAAACATGCAAACACACAAACTGGAAAACACGCGAACATACAAACACGAATACACGCCAACAAAAGTGCCTACTCACTTGCATTATTAAAATGCTAGGATCTTCAATCACACTTAATAAAACATTAAATTCTCGATATTGATTTTCTTCAAATCTCCTACTCTGTCGAGCCAAACTTGAATAAGTTAAAAATCGCTGGTAGATTTTTACAATGGTTTTTCGACAAATATTAGACAGAGAGTGTAACGTTTTATACGCATGTGCGTTGTAAATATTCTTTACACAAAGTTCTAAAATTTCTTGCATTTCTAACAAAGCGTAATGCATTACACATAACGCTTACTAAAAATGTCGATAACTTTTTAAATATCAAGTTGTGTTAGTATTGTTTTCAAATAAAAACTATATTTTGTTATTTCTATTAACAGTTGAGACAAAAGTATCAAATGACTCGCATCTTTTTTTTACAGGTCTCCTAGATTTTGATCCAGTCAATTAATAATAAATTGAAGATGTGAAAAATTTGATTGTTTAACTGCCAATATGGAAACTTGTAGGAATTTTGACATACCTGTAATTTCCTTTTTTACTAGGAACTTAATGTAGAATCGAAAAATGGTAAAATGTATAGGATGATTCATTTAAAAAGTATTACATAGCGCGACGTTCCGGAGCGGACTCTGCTTTCGACATCAGGCTTAGTCCTAAGAAGGACTATTTTCGCATTTGTGTCGAATTCGTATATTATGATTTTTTCCCAATTACTTGCCAACTCTCAGATTCGAAATTGAAATTTGGTACCTTTCAGTTAAATGTCTGGCACCTTTACCGCTGAGCCACTGAGTAATCCAATATATATTTTTTAGAGCTTATATATATATATATATATATATATATATATATATATATAGAACGTTTTCGTGGTTGCACAGTTGCGCAGGTGTATTGCGCTTAAGCTCTTTTCGCATTATTGGAATCCATATGGGTTTCATTTCCACACTAGCTTGGCTTATTGGATTTTCTGCTAGTGCGATGTATGTGGCTTTTTTGGGTTTTCGGGGAGTTGTATTTTCGTCACTTGCCACTATGTGAATGTTATCCCGTTGGATGCGGTGGTCTAGAGGCATGTTCGGCGATTCTTGATCTTTCTGTTTCGCCCTTGAGGACATTGTTCTTATGTTCCTGAGTTCTAACTTTGACTGGTCTACTGCTCTCTCCTATGTAAGCCTTGTCGCATTCGCATGGTAGGTTATACCCACAATTCTTGGAATTCTGATCTTCATTGTGTGGTTTGGTTTTGGTTGGTATTTTACGTTCTGGACGATTTGAAGGCAGAGCGTATCTTGTATTTGTTGCCTATCCTTCGTATTTTGTCTGAGGTACCTTGTATATATGGTATTATCGTTGTATATTTAGGTTCCTCTTTTTCTGTTACGCTTACCCTGTTTAGGTTAGGTGTTATATCGGGGTAGCCATTTTCTTTAAGTGTTTTAGCCACATTTTCTTTTTCTGTTTTCAGGTCCTCTTGTTTTGAGCATATTGTTTTGGGTCTATCTTACAAGCATCTTGCCACGCCTAACTTTACGCTTTTGTGGTGGTTGGAGTTGTAGTGTAGGTACCTCCCCGTGTAGGTAGGTTTCCTGTATACATTTGTCGTGAAAGTGTTATTCCTGTGTACAAGTACATCCAAGAATGGCAGTTTTTGTTTCGACTTCAATTCCATTGTGAATTTTATGGAGGGTGCGTGGCTATTTAGATGATCTAGGAATTCATCTAGCTTATGCCTGCCGTGTTGCCAAATTACGAAGGTATTGACCTCGTATCTAAACTACGTCCTTCGTTCATAACTTCCATTATTGTGTTTACTAAGAGTTGCGTGAGTTCGTGTAATATTTCATCCTTTTCCAGCCTGACCCTTGTGATAGTTGGTGCCTTATCGGTGGGCATGCCGATGAATTCAACGCAAAATTATGTAAAACTTTAACATTTATTTTTGTACTACCTATTTAAATAATAAAATTATAAAGATGGGTCATCGTGATGAATCACTCTGTGTATAACTTTGCCTTATAGAGATAACCCACCTTTGATCTACTTTTAATATGTATACTATTTTTAGTAAACTATTAGTTTTTGCGTAAAGTATTACAGGGTCGAATATCTTAAAATATTAAAATATGTAGAGTTGATTTTTTCATGTGGAATATGAAAATGCAAACTGTCACGATTATCATTCATAATTAAGATCTTTTGAGTGGTACATGTGTATTTTTATTTATATTTTATACAAATTTAAACAATTACACATAGGATATACATTTTCCCATACTTCTCCTCAGTAATTTACTAAATTACTAATGAAGGTTTAATATTAAATTGTTAATTTATTAAATTAATTATTAAACTATTAAAATAATTGAGTTATTTTGGTTCTAACTTTAGAATGATATGAATTTAATCAATTTGAACTAATAAAAACTATTTTAGTTTAACTTGGGTTGACATTAGTGCCAACTTAAATGTAAATAATTTAAAACAGTGGTAATTTAAGAAATATTTTTCCATTTAGACAGTTTTTAATTTCACCAACTTAAGAACAAAAATAAATTGACCTTGAAGTTCCAATCTATAAACGATTTGAAAATTGATAAGTTGTCATGAAAGGGGAAGCTTTAAGTTTGGAGATATACAGGGTTTATCGGTTCGTGTAGATGATGTCAAACTACGTGATTATGCATCACAAACTAAACAGATAAGACCGTTATCAAGTAATTGTAAATTCACAATAATTATTCAAATTGTCATCCTACATTGCTCGATTTTGTTCACATTCAAATATACTTCGGTTGTCCAAAAATAATAAGGTATAAAATAATATATAAAATGTTTAAAGTTTCATTGATTTGTTTTTAAACTTCCAGTTATTTAAGTATCAGACTGCCAACTGTCCGTTTAACATGCGTAAAGGACAAACTAAGTTTTGTTAACGTCACTGTTAAGCCAATTCTTTGCATCTTAAACATTAACGTAAAAATGATTTCAATTAAGGTTTCAATGTATAAATGGTTTATTATTTATTTTCCACTTGTCGTACCAAACAGGCGCAATCCACATTTTTCTACACGGCTTCTAAACTCTGGTATGATCTCCCTAGTTCCTGTTTTCCTCTCACTTATGAAATGAAAAAATGTACGGTAGCTGTTCATATGCATCTATTGGCAATTCATTATCCCTCTATCTATCCTCCTAAGAGTTCCTGAGTGCTTTAGCACGATAGGCCTAATTTAGCCTGTTCAGGTACACAATCATATAAAAAAAAAAATTATAATTAACGCACTTTTTACAAAGTAGCCAATTTTTGCACTAAAAAAAAATAACGTACATTGATGTGCTTTTTAAATGTTATAGTAGCGGATGTTTTAGATTGTAAGATATTTTAGCAATACAGAATGAGAACTGTCCATTTAGCACAGGTTAGTGCCAAATTAAATTTTGTTAAAGGTAAAATTGAAAACATCAATAGTTTAACCAATTTCGTTTTCATTTGCCAGTTGCCAAATTTTTAACTTTTCCACCTTGCAAATTTAAAATATCTGGTGTGAAACAACACACAACCTTCCAACCTACAAAGTGGAAATTAAAAGAAATGAAATAATTTTAATTATACTTTTTAAGGATAACTATGCAACCTCTTTTTCAAACGTTCATAACGAAAACAGGCAACATTGTAAAAACAAAAACAATAATCTATGTCAGAATGACGTTTAAAACTTCATGTCAGATAGGTAGGTGTTAACTTGAAAAACAAGACAATTGGCATAACTGCAAACAGGGGTTCCGTCATTTTTATTTGTGATCAGTTGTTATATTGGATCATTTTGTATTATTTATCTTAATGGAATACATGCAAAATGCGTACTTTGCATAATAATATGATTTAGAAAAGTGTTCGCCATGTCCTGATGTATAAAAAACGATTGCGATACACCTCGTAATATTACACGATTATTGAAAAAACAAAAAAAGTGGTTAAATGAAATATTTTTTTTTTAATTAAAAAAAGGATAATCAACAAATTAATATATCCCATAATTTTTCATTTAAATGCTCAACATGATTTGTTGCTACTTTACGTATGTACTTTAACACCTTGCACCAACTGGAATTCGCTGCCACTTCTTGGTTCAATCATCCCATAATATGCAACCGTTTTTATAATAAGTTCTAAATTTGAACTAAAACTTAAGTTCAACCTTAGGAATTTTTTTGCCGCTAAATTACGCGTCGTTACAGAAAATTGCATAGAGCACAATTAATCGATTCCTTAGGGTCTATTTTTGAAATATACAGCTTTTTGAAATATTTGATAAAATTTAAAACTGCCCCTAATAACCCCTCGCCCTCCGCCGATGGATTTCTCCCAAAATATAACAAGCGTATTCACGCACGCACGTACGCAAAAGAACCACCCGCCCACCACACATTCACCGCACGCCAACCAACCTCGCACGCACGCACCCACCCACACCCGACCACGCACGCACCCACGCACCGCACGCACCCACGACCCACGCATCGCACCCACCACACACGCACATTCGACACACCACCACACGCACACGCACACACGCTACACGCACACCAGCACACACACCCACGCACCACCGCCCACCAGCACACGCACACGCACACACGCACACACACGCATACACGCACACTGCACACACGCACAACGCACACACGCACACTCGCACACACCACACACGCACACACATGCACACATGCACACACGCACACACGCACACACACACGCACACACGCACACATGCACACACCACACACGCACACACACACAACACACACGCATCACACGCACACACACATGCCACACGCACACACGCACACACGCACACACCACGCACGCACACACACACACACACACACACATACACACACACACACACACACACAGCACACACACACCCACACAGACACACACACACACACACGACACCACACGCACACGCACAAGCACACGCACACGCACACGCACACGCACACGCACACGCACACACACACGCACAGATACACACGCGCGCACACTCACACGCACACACAAGTACGCACGCACGCACGCACAAACGCACGCAGGCACTCACGCACACGCACACACACACACATACACACACACACACACGCACACACACAGGCACGCACACACACGCACGCACACTCACACGCAGACGCACACGCATACGCGAGGAATTTTAAACTTGTGTCACCAGTTTCATTTATCGGAGCTGGTAACGGGTTGCTAGAGTACAGCCATGTATACCGTTTCAGAAGGCAAGTGTACATTTTTCCGGATGACACAGATGCTATATCACATTCTATAGTAAAATATTGGAAGGAGACGATTGCAGAATATTTTTAACTAACGACCAAATTAAATGCTTTAGTTGTAAATAATAAATAGGACACATTGCCAATAAATGTACAAAAAATCTAACTACTGCTGATGCATAACCTATTAGTGACATCGAATACGAGATTACAGTAGATCCAAACACAGATAATAGTACAACTCATCAGAAAATACCTTACAAAGCAGTTTAGGATCACATCACGCGAATAATGAAATCAACAAAAAACGACCAGCATCATCTACTGTGACGTCTAGTCCTCCAGGGGACTCAAAAAAACTAAATTTTGAAAATGGTTCTCAAGTTTTACACCTCAACAAAACAGAGAAGAGAATAACAAAAAAGCGGAAGATATGTTCTGCTGCAGATGATACAGAGGATCTCGAAAAAATTAAATACTTGTAGCCCAATGACGATTTCATATTATCGTATGAAGACTTCAAACATTTCTTACTTAATGTAAAAAATAACGAAACTCCAATCGAAGTAGCAAATGAATACAGTTTGGATACCCAAGGTGTGATAAAAATGATCACAGAAACAACTCCGTTTCTCACGACAACAGTATTAAAAGAAAGATGCAAACGGCTTGTTAAAAGTTTAAGCAAAGCAACAGACTGCACATTGGGCAAGGAGGTATTCAGACTCTGAATCTGAAATCCTTGTCTCGTCGCATTCACTTTTATCCACAGAAGATTCCAGCACAGGATACTTTTAAATAAACAAAACAAAAATGGCTGATTATTTCAATAATTACTCTAAACGTTAAAAGTATTCTTAGTAGCATTAAGTTTCAAAGTTTAGTTATTTTCTTGCAGAAGCATTCCCCAAACATTGTGTTACTTCAAGAAACCAATATCATCATGGATATTTTTAATCACATGTCGATAAATAATCAATATAAAATTATATACAACCCTAAAGTATCTGAATACACAGGAACGGCAATAATCATAAAAAAATAATCTCATGTTAAACTTATCAGTGCTGAAGTTATTGAGAATGGTTTTTTGATAAAATCAACACAGACATGTTTCAAGTTTTCTCCATTTATATACCGCACGAGAACATACAGCCTTTCGAATCTTGAACGTTTTAAGAAGCCAGCTTAGTAAAATTCATCACCTCAATTACAATATAATATTTGGTGGAGATTTCAACACTACGTTAGATTCTACCCTAGACCGTCTTAATTCTATCGAAAGATCTAAAGGACTTGCAGAACCCTTAAAAAAATAGTTGCAGAATACAACATGATTGATGCATATAGGATGCTACACCCCACAACATACCTTTTACACCAGTAATTCTGTTTCACGGCTCGACAAATTACTATGTAACGTAATTTTTGCTCAGCGACTAAAAACTGCAAATAATCTAATTTCGGTTTCGGATCATTTAGCTGTACAAGTAAGCTGTTGTAAACACATAACCCAAAGTGCTCCATATTGGCGATTTGACAACTCTTAATGACAACCAATTTACGGAATCCATAAATAACTTAATCGATTACATAATTAAAGAAAAAAAAATCAAAAACAGGCTTCCTGGGACTGGTGGAAAAAGTTGAAAAAGCACAACAATCAGGCAAAATATATGGAACTAAATGCACGTTTTTAACAAAATGGCTTATTCATCTGAGCTAAACAGAAAGTACATGAAAATTATAAATGACGATGTAACGAGTGCAAGTGACATCAGTAATATAAAACGCAACTCATTCTTGAAACTGAATGTGAATGGTACACTGGTAACAAACCCAAGAGAGCTTTGTAGGGAGGTTAAAAATTTTTACTTATATAAACAACAAGTATCACTATTGAAGAGAACTCTCCCATTTTTCAAAACCTCGCTCGATTATCGGAAGAAGATGAAAAAAATTTAGAAATCGACTTAACTCTGGAAGAATTCGCTTTGGCTTTGAAATCCTTAAACAAAAACAAATCTTCTGGTATTGATGGCTTTACAGCAGAATTTTACACGCATTTTTGGGGAAAACTTGGAAAATATTTTTCTGTAATTATGAATAAATCCTTGAGACGAGATAAATGTATTAATGAACTAGTTAAAACTTCAGTGGTGACATTAATAGAAAAAAAGGAAAAAATTATTATCCCTAAAAAATTAGGGACCAATATCGTGACTACAAAATATTAGAAAAAAGTTTGGCTAATCGAATAATGAATATAATTAGCAAATTGGTACATGCAGATCAATCCTACAGTGTACCAGAAAGACGATAGTCTTCATTTACATAGAGATATAATATGGTACGCAAACCTTCAAAACAAGGCGCTGGGGACATTATCTCTCGATTTGGAAAGTGCATACGATAATATAGATCACAATTATCTGTTTAAAGTTTTAAACGAAATGAACTTTCCCCCTTATTTCGTAGTAACCACTCAGTTACTATGTACTAATGCAAGATTTCATGTTAGGTTAGGACACTTCCTAACAGAAGCAATTGATATTCAAAAAGGAATTAGACAAGGATGCCCTTTATCTGGCCTCTTATTTTGCCTCGCGCTTTGGAACCCTTTTCGAATATATGTCGAAGACAACTTTTTGGATTACAATTGCCCCAATCAATAAACAGATTAGTTATATCAGCATATGCTGATGACATATCGCTTTTTATAACAAACAATAACGATTTCCCTACTTTAATGAATTGTTTCAATATCTTCTCTTTCCAATCTGGAGCGAAAATCAATTTAAAGAAATCCGAAGGGTTATGGTGTGGAAAATCGAAAGATAGATCTGACTCTCCATTAGGATGCACGTGGAATAGAATTTCCCAAAAGTTTTTAGGAATAATTTTCAGAAGCACAGATATGTCTACATCTGAAACTGCTGTAGAAAACATAAATGAAAAATTGAATAAAGCTTTAAAGAAATGGATTTTTAAATCGAACCAACTATCCCTGCGAGGACGAATAACACTAACAAACACTTTTATCGCCCCAAAACTATGGCATATATTGCAAATAATTTCCATACCTGATAAATTGTTAGAAAAACTTCAAAAGTCTTTGATTAATTTTGTGTGGAATAATAAAAAGCACTGGATTGACGCCTGTGTGCACCAATAAAACAGGGCGGATTGGGGTTAGTTAACCTTAAAAGTCTTTCGCATAATGACAGCCAGAAAATACTTAAACAATCTTAACGATGGGGGCAATAATGTTTAAATATTTTTTAAATAGAAATGAGGACGAGAAATACGTTTGGCAGTCACTCTACAAAGCACCTATCAGCACAGAAAATATACCAAGTTACACACTAAGCGTCCAAAAAGCGTGTAACACTATACCACTATGGTTTGAAGATTTTCCAGTCTGTCATAATGACTTAACGGAAACGCCTTTACTGGTATGTCCTTTATGACCAGAAGACTTTCACATCATTGTATCTAGCAACATCTGGTTAAGATGTGGCATAACTAAATTAGGTGATGTTTTGAACGACCGGGATTGGAAGAATGCAGATGAAGTATTTCATGATCATGTACCCCCTGTTGCAAGACGATCATTGTATACTCAACTGGAACGGTTGAAACGACTATGTGAATCGTTCTTTACTAACGTCATTAAACACAAAATAAAGAATGAACTAAAGTGGTGTTTCAAGCAAACAATGTTCATTACGTTAACAGGTCACAAAGCAACTAATGGAACTGTTGGCAATCGAGATAAACCTAATGCAATTAAAACATTGAAAATGCAAGTACATTGGGACAAAATTTTACTCAACGTGGTAATCATCACAATTAGTAAAAACCGATTAACTTACCTGATTTTCTTAAACAAAATAGGAAGAAGTGAACATACAATTTTGAATACAAATTGTCTATGTGTCCATGTAGGAAATACATGGCACATCTTAACCTGTAATCTTACAAACAAATTTAAATATTTCAAATTTGGTACAAAATTAAGCTTAATACAACACAAATAAAAATATTTGTTTCTACAAACAAAACCTCGATGCAAACTTAGAATTTTGAATAGTTCTGAGAATAAGCAATGCTAGTCAATTTCAAGAAAATGTTAAGAATCCTGTATTAACACCAAGGTACTTATAAAATTACAAAAAACGTTTAAAATCAAGAATCCTCGGCGAATAGGAATGTAGCGTTAGTAATAATAGTGAGAATACGTTCGAACATAAGCGGTGTTCAAAAAGCGTCATATTTAGTATAGATAATGGTATACTAAACTTCAATAAGGATCTGGAATTGTGAATAATTTATATTGCTCATTACCAATGTGTAAATGGTAAACGTACAATATTTTAAGTAAGTTGTACAACATAAGCACATGTACTGTTTTTAATAAATAACAATAATAAAATAATAATAATAATACACACACACGCACGCACGCACGCACACGACCACGCACACGACCACGCACACGCACACGCGCACGCATACGCACACGCACACGCACACGCACTCGCAAACGCAAACGCACACACACACACACACACACACGCACGCACATCACGCACATCACGCACATCACGCACATCACGCACATCACGCACATCACGGACATCACGCACATCACACATATCACGCACATCGCGCACATCGCGCACATCACGCACATCACGCACATCACGCACATCACCCACATCACCCACATCACGTACTTCACTCACAACACGCACATCATGCACATCACGCACATCACGCCCATCACGCCCATCAAGCGCATCACGTGCCTGCATCTCAACCATCACATGCTAATTAGCTCAAACGAACGACTTGAATATTAGGCCTACTTTAAGCATATTTATACAATTACATTATGCGATACCTTACAACAGAAAATAATAAAAGCATCTTATTAATGATTAAATTATGCTCCTATCAGGAAATTAACTAAATTAACTATTGTAGCTAACGTATCCCAACCACTAACTTTTGCTTCTTTTGTGGTTTTCACAGTAAAAATTAAGCGTTACCTAAGCGCGTAGATTACGCACTATATGTAAGCAATGTATCAAATTCTCTATATGTTATGAAAAAAATGAAAATGAAAAAACAGTAATTAATGCAATAATTGTCATTTTCTTTTAGTTAGGGGCAATTTACACATATTTATACACCTCTACAAATACATTATCTAACATTTTGCAGAAAATGATATAAAATATTAATATCAATAATTTAATATGCACCTTTTAGAAATAGACCAAATAAAATAATAAATAATAATAATAATAATAACACACACACACGCACGCACGCACACGACCACGCACACGCACAGGCGCACGCATACGCACACGCACACGCACACGCAAACGCACACACACACACACACACACGCACGCACATCACGCACATCACGATCATCACGCACATCACGCACATCACGCACATCACGCACATCTCGTACATCACTCACAACACGCACATCACGCCCATCACGCCCAACACGCCCATCACGCGCATCACGCGCCTGCATCTCACCCATCACATGCAAATTAGCTCAAACGAACGACTTGAATATTAGGCCTAGTTTAAGCATATTTATACAATTACATTATGCGATACCTTACAACAGAAAATAATAAACAACAGGCGAAACCCAATAATAACTAAACTGCAGTATTTTAAAAATGATTGATTGCCCACTTGTGGAAAACCACTGGGACTAGTTCACAATTTTAATTAAAAGATACAATTTTTCGATAAATAAGAGTGCTTGATTGGAATCAGCGATTGTTTCTTGTGTTACCATCTGACATGTCAATGTCATATCGATCGTTGCTTTGCTGACATCTATCAAGCGAGTGACCTGTCCTCCTACTGTAAGTAACACCAATAAATTTTGAATTTCACAACATGAAAATGGAAAGATATCTTTATACCAATGAACAGTATTGTGACATGTTAATCACTTATGGCTTGGCTCATGAAAATGCTGCCGCAGCAAGAGAACTGTATTTCCAAAGGTTTCCCAGGCGAACAATTCCTGATGCTGCAACCTTTCGCTGACTTGTGCACCGAGCTCGAACTACAGGGTCTTTGGCACCCAAACAAGGGTATGATGGTGGTAGACCGCATCGCCATGGTGTACGTGTAGAAGAACACATTTTGGATATGATAAATGACGCACCTTCATTAAGTACTCGAGAAATTTCACGGGAGTGCTAAGAGTGTCGCAGTGGATGTCTGTAGAAACGATCTTATTAACGGTTCTCAAAAACTTTTTCTTTTACTGTTACTATTTTGTCGTTGAGTTTGTCCTAAAAGTTTATAATTAAAAGGTGCTTCTTGAAGCCCTCTTAGTATGTCATTTCAGTTAACTGCATAAGTTACCAGCAACCCTGTATATTAGGCGTGCATCACATACTATAAATATTAATAATAATGAGTAATGACCACATACAACATTTTTTTCTTTACATTAAACAATTTTGTATATTCTACTTAACAAATTTACAAAAATCAACGGCGAGGCGAACGTATGCAATATGTGGTATTTATCTTAATTAGGCAGGATTTAACCGTATTTACATACTTCGATAATTACACTGTACCTATTCAAGAACACTCAATCGTGAATTAATGTCTTCTTAAAAATTTGGCATCTTCCTTGTAAACTGCTTTCATCAAAAAATAAATTACCGTACATGACTTCACGAGCGTGAAATTTTTTATTGTTTTTTGCACTTTATTATTTTAATGAATAATAAATTATTTAATGCAAATTAAAAAAAAAAATTATTATTCTACTTATTCAAATCAAATTCATTTCTGTCGACTTGTTACAGAAATCCTGCAACCAATTGAAGGTTTTAATTCACTCGAATAATTGTGATATTGTGGAAAGGTATGAAACATCAGTAAATCGCAAATTCATATTTTCTTTTAAGTTTGCTACTGGAGTTAATCAAAAATCATTGTAGATTATATTTGTGTTAGTTTAATTCATAATTAGACGCTAATTAGTGACGATTACAGATCACCTAATAGAATTTTGCTCTAATCAAATAAAACGAATGGAATACAGGCTATAAACAACAGTATAATAAAAATTATTATTAATTTTTATTAAATACATAATAAAATCTAGAATTTGAACCTGATCGTATTTCTAGTATAACATGCGATCAGGTTCAAGCCCCAATCGACAAAATTTACATCCATTGGGGCTTGAACCTGATGGCGCAGTTGTTAGCTTACTCTAGCAAGTACATGTCGTAGGTCCAAATCCTACTCGAGGTGAACTTTTTATATTTAATAAAAATTAATAATAATTTTTAATTACATATTTACCTTTGAACTTCATAACAAAAACTTATAATAACAGTATAATACATTGCTTAACATCATAAATTTATAAAATTCAAATTAATTAACGCAATTACGCGCTTGAACTGGTGGCTATTTTGCTTAAAAAAACACTAAACGGAATGTGAAGTTATGGATTCAACTTAAACAATAATTCAATCCTGTTATTAAGTAATTATTCACCAAAATACAATTCGTGTTAACTTCACATAATTAATTAATAACTAAAATTTTGCCTTGAGATAAAGAAATAAATGTATAACTAAGTAATAATGAGTTATTAATTGTTAGTTGAAAGAATTTAGCGCTTTTTAACATCATAAATTCCTTCTTGAAACAATAATCAAGGACCAAAATGTGTAATTATGCATTTGCATTGCTTGATACTTTCCTTTAACAGTAATTAGAAAAAATACACGAAATTAATATGTCCATACACTGAAAATGAGATTATCGAGACTGAAATGTACAGGTTGTCCCATTTTCGTATGTTTTACGGGGTATCTCGCTTATTTTTTAGGTTAGAACCTTGCGGTTTTCGCGACACCATGCTACTTTTTAATGAAACCAAAGATGCACTAATCAAATTTGCCATAGCCATCTTAGTTTTTGTGCTACAGGATGATTTTGGAAAAATTGAATTTTCAGTCATCCCCTGTAACTCTGTTATTGTCAGACATTAAAAAAGTAAAATCTGATATTTGTAGATTTTTTTACGTAGAATCCAGTGGCGATACTCAGATTTTCTTTAGAGGTTTTTGAGATATTGACATAACCTACCTTTTTTTTAATGGGACACCCTATATATTTTTTTTAAATCTTTTACCCCTTGCCAAGAGCTTTTCAAAAATATAGCATAGTCTATATTTATTTTTATAAATAACGTGACAAAATGATTTTTTTCTATAATCTACATTGATAAAAAACAAAATAATTAATTAATCACAAATATTGTTCAGATTGCAGACCATTATGTTTCCTACAAGTTTCACAAAGTTTATAAATTCTTTTAATAGCATTTTACAAAATAAATGATTGTCTTCGTAATTCTGCAAAAGCATTTTCCGTTGCAATTTTTAATTGTTGCATGTTGGCATATTTCCTTGAATAAATTTCATTCTTTAAATACCCCCACAAAAAAAATCCAAAATCGAGAGATCCGGTGATCGTGGTGGCCATTTGTTCTAATTCATCTCCTAGGAAAACGTTTATTTAGCCAGTTTTGTATTATTCTAGCATTGTGGGCTGGAGCCCCATCCTGTTGGAAGAATATATCGTTCAGTTGAGCCAGTGGAATATCTTCTAAAATGTTCATAGTTTTTTCTTGTAGAATTTGTAAGCACCCATTAGAGTTTAGGTTTTCTTCATAAATCTTGTAAACTATTTTTCGGTTAAAAATAAAGCAGGAGACATTAAATCCGAACCTACCTTGACGCTCTCTAGGAACATCAAACGTGGGTGTTTTCTTGACTCCAAAACCGCGAGTTGTGTCTATTAAGAATTCCCGAACTTGTGAAATGTGCCTCGTCTGACCAAATTATTTTTTTTTCAAAATTATTGTCCTGAGTTTTCATATTTATCAACCAATTGCAGAACTCCAATCTACGTTCAGCATCACCAGGGTGCAGATGATGAACAAGTTTATACTTGTAAGGTTTGAATTTATGTTTTTTTTAAAATCCTTTGCACTGTTGTTTTAAACACACCGGTCTCTTCATCTATTTTCGTGCACGAGGTTTCAGGAGTGGCTTGAACAACTGCTAAAACGTTGATCTCTGATTCCTCGTTCTCTTTGTTGTAAACTCGGGGTCGAGGTTTGTCAAAACATCCATGTTAGCAAAAATTTTAATTTTTGAAATATTCTTTTGTCGGGTTGTCTTCTTTCGGGATATCTATATGACAAAATAGGTATATAAAATAAAAACAAATTCTAAGGCAAAGATTAACTGACCTGTTCAGATAATGGCCTGGTCTGGTTTCCCATTAGATAATATGAAGCAGGTATTCATATCATATTTCTTAAAGTTTTAAAATTTTTGGTTTCGAGCCATATTAAAAAATAATAATAAAACAACAACAACAACAAGAACGATAACAATAAACAAAAACAACGAATAACAACAAATATCAGCACTAAATTTGGGAAAATGTAACCAGGAATAATTCGAGAGAAGCAGAAACTTCCAAAATCAAATACCTAAGTAATGGCGGAACGTTAATTATTTTGTTTTTTGCGTTACCATGGTTACCCACGGCTATCCACTATTACAAATGTAAATTGTAGAAAAAAATCATTTTGTCACGTTATTTATAAAAATGAATATAGACTATGCTATATTTTTGAAAAGCTTTTGGCAAGGGGAAAAAGATTTTAAAAAAATATATAGGGTGTCCTACTAAAAAAAAGTAGGTTATGTCAATATCTCAAAAACTGTGACCTCTAAAGAAAATCTGAGTACGCCACTGGATTCTACGTAAAAAAATCTACAAATATCAGTTTTTACTTTTTTAATATGTCGTACAATAACAGAGTTACAGGGGATGACTGAAAACGCAATTTTTCCAAAATCACCCTGTAGCACACAAACTAAGATGGCTATGGCAAATTTGATTGTACATCTTTGATTGCATTAAAAAATAGCACGGTGTCGGGAAAAACGCAAGGTTCTAACCGAAAAAATAAGCGAGATATCCCGTAAAACATACGAAAATGGGACAACCTGTACATTAACGCAAAGTTGTAAAGGCGTAAAGTCGGCTCAGCTTAATATTTTTTTGCTTTCGAATGAATTTAAAATACATTAATCTTGTTTTTATTGAATTTTTGCAGATGCCATGAATGTGAACTTAAGACATTATCATTAAGTTTATTATTTACTTACTACAATTAGTTTCGGATTACTATTAGAATTTTTTTTATTGGCGATATCATAAGAGCTGTGTGCGAATGAATATAACAATTTATGTGTAGTACGTCCCAGAATATCAGAGAGTAATAAATCATCTTGACAGCGACAGGTCAGTGGCGTACTTATTAAAGGCATATACTATAAGGTCTGTAAAATATATTCACTTTTCAGTTTCTTATGTTCGTGTAAAATATTTAAACAAAATATGCTTGTAATTGTAATTATGACCTATTAATACATACAAAATGAAAAAAAAATAAGTGATTTAATATCTAAGTTTTTGTGTAAGTAACCTGCAATTTTTTTTATCAAACCAAATAATGTTTAATTAAAAATTATTATTAATTTTATAAATACATAAATGAAAAGTTTACCTCGAGTAGGATTTGAACCTACGACCTGTACTTTGCTAGAGTACCGCGCTAACCATCTGCGCCATCGAGATTCAAGCTCCAATCGATGCAAATTTTGTCTTTATATATGTAGAACTGATATAAATTATTAAAACTTATAATAAATCAAGTAATGTTTGTTAACGTGCATTAAAAATGTTTTAAGTTTGTGACATCAATATCATGTTTTTGTTTTAAATTGAAGTAAATCGATTTAGCATTTCATTTAATAAGAATTGCAGCGACAGCTCTATCTTCAGAAGTTACGTACAAATTCTTTGAGATTGAATTGAAGTTGCAATTACCACATTTGTTATTACAAAACAAGAATTTTAAAATGCTCAGTTATTTTCGAGTTTTGGATGATAACGGTGGTGAAAATGGCATTTTCCGATTTCTCTTCAGCAAAACGTTTGAAACTTAGTTCGCTCTCTGGAAATGAAAAAAATATCATTCTGAATGTACATAATGCCTTAAAGTATATAAATCTGACAAATAGTGTAGATTGTGTAGTAGAAGAGTGTTCTAATATGACGAGAGTGGGGAAGTCAACTATATACAGATTATTAAAAGAACAAAAAGAGGGTGTTTTGAAAAAATGGACTTGCTCAACAGGAAGAAAAGGCAATGTTTAACTGAAGAAGGAAAAGTTCATATTAGAAAAAAAATCCATTCCTTCCACTTCAATAAAGAAATTCCTACCCTCAACAAAATAGTAGCAGTACTAAAAGAAGACGTGAACCGAAAATCAATGCTAATTGATGATCTCCAAACTGTTTCTTGGAGACGCAAATACCTATGTGAAATGAAGAAGTTTCGTGTCGAAGGACGGGAAATCTTTTATCTTGGTCAGACTTGGTTGAACGAAGAATATACTGGAAAAAATTTTGCAAGATAAAAATGTTACAAATCGCCAACAAGCGGTCCAAGAGGGTTGGTCAACTGCAATAAATCCACCATCGGGCAAAGGGCGACGACTAATTATTACATATACGGGTAGCGCTAATGGATTCTTCAAAAATGGTTTACTTGTTTTTAATTCCAAGCACACAGCGAATTATCACGAAGATACATATGAACGCTGATGTTTTTGAAGAATATATTGGACAGATCTTAGCAAGCATTCCACGGGGAGCTATAATTGTTCTGGATAATGCAAGTTAGCATTCTAGGCAAGTCGAACGCTTACCAACAACTGCTTGGAAAAAAAGGAAACATTGCCAAATGGTTAACATCAGAACTAAACTATGCTCAAACGAGAGCTTTTATTCCATAGCAAATCAGCAACAATTTGTTAAGTATATTAATGATAAACTCTGTGCTTCTCGCGGGATTACCGTACTTAGATTACCACCATACCACTGCAAACTCAACCCCATAGAGTTAGTTTGGACTCTAACAAAAAGTGAAGTAGAACAATACAACTTTTAAATTAAGTTAAGTGCTAGAGCTTTTAATGCAAGCCATAAAAAATATCAAGGCGGTAAAATGGAAAAATTTGTTAATCATGCATAATTAAAGAAGAACAGCGTATATGGAAACTTGATGGACAATGGAAGAAACTATAGAATCCGTTATAATATCCGTAGAACGTATCGCATTTGTGTCCAAAACCTACCTTATGACAAGGTTAATTTTTTTACAAATAGTATTCCTGAACATGCTACGATTTGCCTGACGTGATAAAGCACTCAGGAACACTGAGAGGGTTTAGAGGTACTGTTAGGCTGCAGAGAAATGCTTATGAACGGATACCTTTAATTTGCTTAAGCTAAAGTTTGGAGGAAAACAGGAACTGGGTAGAGCATTCCACAATTTGGTCACCGTGTGGAAAAATGTGGATAGCGCCCGTTTAGTGTGACAAGGTGGAATTTTGAGTGCGTAGTTATGGTGTGAATTGGCAAACCGAGTGTTGCTAGCGAAGATGGCTCGCGAAGGTAGTAAGGAGTATATTTCGGAGGCACACTTGCCATGGTAATAGCGATCGAACAAGGAAACAACCGATACTATTCTTCTATGCCCATGAGACTGTAGGTCAGAAGTGAGAGACGGGTGATTTATAAGCTTTATAACTCTTTTTTGGATGCGGTTTACTATATGAAGGGCGTATTGGGGGCACTAACCCAGAGGTGGGAATTGTATCCCAAACGAGGTCTAATTTGAGCCTTATACAGTAGAAGGAGTTGTTGCGATGTGAAGTATTATTTAGATCCGTATAAAAAGCCTAGTTTACAGGCAGCTGGCTGGCAAAAGGTGGTCAACCCATGAAAGGTTCGATGATACGGATATCTCAAATATAGAAGTTTGAAAGCTTGAGATCTAAGCCATTCATATTTACACCAGGAAACGATCGGTCATTCTTGGCGGACACAAGGCAATACTGGGTTTTGTCGGAGTTGAACGTGAGTACATTATTATTTTCCCATTCAAGGATACTTTCTAAGTCATTGTTGATTGAGGCTGCCAATTTTACCTTAAGGTCCTGACTAGACTTATTGTTGTGGGAAAACTGAGAAGAACTACTATGTAGAGTGCTGTCGTCTACAAAGCAATGAATCGGGTTAGTTGTTGACGAAATGAGGTCATTTATGTATAGCAGAAAACGTATGGGGGCTGTCACTGGTCATTGGGGTACGACTGCGTCAATAGTAGTTTCTTTCGAAAAGAAGCCATCGGTGACAACGCGTATACGTCTTTTCTCAAGAAAGCTGGAGATCCAATTAATGAGCGTATCGGATAAGCCGAACGAGGTGAGCTTGGCAAGTAAGCACTTGTGTCAAATGTGGCCAAAAGCTACTACAACTGTCTCACCGGACCTTTCTAATGTGTTATTCCAAAGTTGGGTGGCATATGAAAGAAGAGCACCCGTTTCACGACTCTGTCTGAATCCATACTAGTGGTCGTTTAGGGGTTTATTGGACTTTAGGAACGAAAGTAATTGGTGGTTGATGGCTATTTCCATAATTTTCGATAGAATGGAAGTAATAGTTGTTGGCTGATAGTTTCCTTTTTAGGAATATGTTGGGCATTTGCTAACTTTCACGATGAGAGAAATTCTCCAGATGATATGGAAATCGAAAAGAGTACAGGTACTAGCTCGGGGTAGCATTTTTAAGGACGACAGCTGGAATACGGTCAGAGCCAGTCGCCTTGTTTGAGTCAAGTTTATTGATAATTGATTCGAGGAGCTTGTATGGAAAGTGAATTGGTTTCATAATATATTGTGTAGATTTGAGCGACGGCAAAATTTTACCAGAATCATTGAAACATGGATGCAAAGTAATCGACAAAGAGGTTGGCTTTGTCAGCAGGATCAGTTACTGCTGCTCCGTCGCGAGCCGTCATGGGATGAAAGGAAAATGTACTAACGTTTTTACTGATGACTTTAGCTAATGACCAAAATTTACGACTACCCAAAAGACATGAGGCTAAGTCTTTACATTTACGTTCTTCAAACATCTTTTTGGCCTCTTGGCAATATAGCCGGCGTGATTTTCGACAGATTTATTTGATTTCCATTTGGTATAGATAAACTCTTTGCTCTTTGCGATAATACATCAGTGCAGCCCTATTAAACTAGGCTTGGGAACAGGCATGACCTACACGATTATGTTTTTTGGGAATGTATAACTCCATACCTATCAGGATGACTTCAGTTATTGAAAGGGGAAGACCGTTTAAAGCAATACTCTCGCCAGAGGAAGGTTGCAAAACAAATCTCGTAGTTCGCTCCAGTTAGCTGATTGAAAACACCACATAGTTCTGTCTGCCTTTCGAGTGGTCTGATTGGGCAAGTAGGGAAAGGTCTCTTGTTTTATAGACCAGTGCGCTAGTTGTAAAAAGTAGATCCAGGCGATGTGGAGTGTGGTTAGGGTTGACAGGGATTCCGGTTGATTCGGAAATAATTCTGTGTGAGATCACAGACTACAGCAAATGCTTCTGCACTATAACCGGCGGGATTAGTGGTAGATAAAAATTGAAGCCAATTGGAGTTGTGGACATTAAAATCTCCCAAAATTGAGATATCGCAAGATGAAAACTATGATAAGACGTAATCCATTTTCAGACTAAGCTAATCAAAGGATCTTGAAATTTGTTATCATTGGGAGACCTATACAAACAACAGTAAAATTTCACAAATTGGCAAAAATACGCCATTTTTGTAGTGACGTAATCGAAATCGATAGAAAAAAAATCAATCCATTCAAACAAAAATTGTAGTAAAATGGAAACTTCAATGAAAACAGCATATTTCTATCCTGAATCAGCTGCTGCAAAGCCGCCGATCATTAGTGCTTCGCTACTTTGTGATTTTTAACAGAGCAATCGACTATTAAAAAAATGACACACCTTTCTAATACCAACTGTGCCACCTTTACAGACCGGCCACTTTAACACTATATTGTCTAGCATTGTGACACTTCCCTGAAATATTGAAACATCCTATACATACATATTATATATATATATATATATATATATATATATATAAATCAATAAATAAGTATATGTAATACATCTATTACATATTATTTACGCTTTTCATAATACAAGTAAATATTAGTATTCGAATCTCTGAGTAACATTATGTTGCTTCATCAGTTTGATATTTTTACCCATAAATTGCACTCGATTTGTACTGCGAAGATTTTCAAAGGTGTCAAACCAGACTTTTTTGTAAATGTTTACCAGTGTGACTTTTTACAAATTGATCGACGTTGGAACACTCTGGTACAAAACGATTGTTATACATTTTGAAAAACAGTTTTAGAATTATAACAGCTTCTTACGAAGTTTACTTATAGACAGCGAATTCGAAAAAATGTTAACCATTTTTCGGTATTTTAGAAAGAAATCGTTACGAACATTTTGCCTAGCTGGAAAAAATATTTGAGGTTATTTAAGGGATTGTCCAGTTGCCGAACAACGTTGCACCAGTATAAATGTAAAAAAAAAAAAATGTAAACTACATTTCTAATTATTTTATATTAACAAAAAATCAGCATTTTGAAATAACCACATCTAAAATAAATAAATATTTAGTACTTTCACGCCCTTCAATTGGTTGATAATTAGTCTACAATTTTTAATACACTAAAATCCTGTCTATGAGCTGTCTGATCTTCAGGCTTAAGTCGAATCTTAAAGGGTCGTCTTTTGTTTGCCGTTTACCTGAACCGTGTTTATTTAACACAATATTTTGCAAGCGGCACATTTATAGCATCTTCGTTTAAACTAGCCCGATTTACTACTGATTTCTGTTTGTCGCTTCCATGCAAAAAAAACGACACTATTTCACTAATAACATGATTTATTACTCTCTGATATTCTGGGACGTACAATAGTTTTATTTTATTAAATTTTTTTGTGTTTATTTAACACAATATTTTGCAAGCGGCACATTTATAGCATATTCGTTTAAACTAGCCCGATTTACTACTGATTTCTGTTTGTCGCTTCCATGCAAAAAAAACGACACTATTTCACTAATAACATGATTTATTACTCTCTGATATTCTGGGACGTACAATAGTTTTATTTTATTAAATTTTATTAAAAATTTCATTTACTTCAATACCTAATAAATACATTAAACATTGACTGAAACTTAACCAGGTGTGCCTTTTTCAATGTTATATTCTGCAAGTATAGATTTTAATTGCAAAATTTCAATGTGAATTAATTGTAAATCGTAAATTTGTATTTAAATTAGGCCTAATCACACGATTTTAAAAGAAAGTAGGCGTTATTAGATTAAACTGGCTTTATGTCTCTATAAAGTATTATAACGCTATACATTAAAATAAACGCCTTAATTTTAATTAATTGAGTACCTAATGTAATTGGATAATTATCTCTATATTTGCTTTAATCTAATCGAAACCGCTTATTTTATAATTATTGCAAGCACTTAAAAATATAACATCAAATATATCAAAATTCGGATCTTTTATACTTTATTTTTAATTAAAAATTACTCAATGAAAACAGGTTTAACAATTAATATATATATATATATATATATATATATATATATATATATATATATATATATATGAACTATTCGCAATAATAATGGTAAAACTTATTTTAATTAGTAGTGAAATTGTATTATATTGTACTGTGTCTATGTGTAAGTATTTTGTTTATAAAAATTTACAGCTATAAAACCTTACGCAGAGTGGGATAAGAAAAGTTACTAATTAATTAAACTGATACAATTGTGGATGTATTACATTGTCAAAACTTAGTAATTTTGTATTTTGAAAGCCAAACCCTACTGCGAGTTAATCTATTTTTAAAAATTACAGATGTAATATGTATTCTAATTTAAAATATGCTTTAAATATTAATAATACACAAGTAGATTGAAATTATTTCTTGATCAATAAGCATTTTAATTTTGTTTACCAGTTGGACGTATTTCATTAAAATTTTAATGTCTTTGTTTGTATATGTAATTGTAAAAACAAAAAAAAATTGGAAAGAGAAAACGGAAATGTAAAAAAATTAATTAAAATAAGTGATTGTATTTGAGAGGTTACACTTTACGTGAATTGAAAAATAATACCTAAAATAGCAAATAGAATGCTATATTTCGTCCATTTCTCTGAGAACATTTGGATTTTTACTTATTGGAATATTACAGGCACAGTTTTAATGCAATATAGTAAGACGATATTTTTAAGTCAGCCCGAATGTAAAATATAAATATAAAAATTAACTATTAAAAAAACTTAAAAAATCGACGTCATAGGCCACGCCTACTCCGTGACCCTGCCCATTTCTAACCCCTTTTTGGGGACCATTTTCAACCCCTCGCCCCTAATTAAGGCCCTTTTGGCTGCATTAAGAGCCTTTTTGATAGTTCAGCCCCTGGAGGGTAGGCATATGCGTGCGCATACAGTATTCTAATAAGGGGCCCTAACACTATCTCACAAGCCAGGTTAGGGGCCCTCATACTGTTTCATAAGACAGCAACTTGTATTAACGTCTGCGCCCATCTTGTGGTGGCCACTTTGTCGCGAAATCTGAATTTGTTTGTGGCGCCATCTAGTAGTGTGTGTACTTTTAAAATACACCACTAGGTGGAGCCCTCTCTGTTACAGAAAGCATTCATTAGTCCATACACTACTAGATGGTGCCACAACAAATTCAAATTCCGCGACAAGGACCAAGAGGAGGAGAGGAGCGCAGACCATAACACGAGTTCATATATTTGTCTTGTGTGACAGTATGAGGGCCCCCTCACCTGGCTTATGAGATAGTGTTAGGCCCCCTTATTAGAATACAAATTTAAATTTCCCACCGTAACCAATCATAATGCAGTCTTAGGCCTCCAATCAGAGCTTAGAGGCTTGGTAGGGACTTAGGACCAATCAGAAATCAAAAGGGCGGACTGTTAAAGAGGCTCTTAATACAACCAGAAGCGACCTAAGTAGGGGTGAAAATTCTATCAAGGGTTGAAAATGGCCCCCGAAAAGAAATCGTCAAGACGGAGTGGGAAATGGGCGGGGTCACGTGGTGAAAGTGGGCGTGGCCTATGACAGCACAAAAACAAAATGGCGGCGAAAGGTGTCTATTCTACTTGCGTGTAATAATGGCGAAAGTTTCGGAACTTACGCTGTACTTCTGTGTCTGTGACTGTGCTGCGGCTGCCAGTACGGGTGTAATTATGATTGTGATGGTGATCGTGACCGTGACCGTCATCGTAATCGTGATCGCGTTGTGGTCGTGCGTAATTATGATCGTGGTGATAAAATTAAGTAATTTTTTTAATTTCACAAAAAGTAGAAAACTTACTGTGATTCGATTTAAAAATTAAGTGTAATAATATTTAATTTCAAAATTAAAGTTCATATGAAGCTTTTACAATAATTTTCAGATTTGCAATTAATTATTTGTAATTAAATAATTACAAAATTTATTAGTCTCAATAGCAACTAGAATGATCGAGATCAGTTATGTATGGTAACGTGCCAATTTTTGGCTGTCGTTACCTTAATGCAAGTTTTGAATTCGTGTTATTATTTGTAAATACTATATTTACGTTACTTGAGTACATTTAGCCATCTTCTTTCTTTCAATAATTAAATATTGGTGGATATGTCGATGTTTTCTCATTAGTGTATATAATTACGACTATCTGTCTATATATTTTTATCGTCTATAATGGGTGTTTAGCCAATTTTGTTTTATGCGAATCCGAGTTCATTTCCGTTCTTTCTGCGTTCCATTGCAAGTCGTATCTTAAGTTTCTTCTGTGCACAAAGTATGCAACTACTTTTAATTACATTTTGTTATAATTTATTGTATTGAATAGGGAAAACCCTACCTTTCGTTAAGAAATTTCGTATCGTTTATAATTGATGTACGAAGAAAGCGTGATTGATGACGTCACGAGGTAAAACATGGCGTACATGATTATGCAATTTTATCTTGAAGAGAAGTTGAATCGGAGATACCTTTTGTTTTTGTGTCATTAAATATGAAGCCAGACCACGTTATGTCTGCTGTTAGTTAAGCCCGCTTTAATAGCCACAACATTTGTGCCGGTTGCCCTGGTTCGAGCATACATTACGTTTACCTTTACCTTATTGAGATTGGCTTATCTTACCTGGTGTTTATTATATTGTCAAGAAATGAAGTTCTTAACCTCAATTTATCTCGAAATAATGTATTCGCTTTATTTTGAGTGTTTAACAAGTAAGTACTTATCCCTACTAGTGAAAATTACGTTTTATTAAGTGGACAAATTATATGAATTGATTTATGAACATTACAGTAAAGCTACTCTAATATTGTTTCGGAAGTCTTAATAAGGTTGTAATGAAAAGAAAACAGCTGACTTGTTAATGTTTTCTTATTAAAAACATTTGAGTGCATAACCCTACATCCACAGCATTTGTTGATATAGGTCAAACTAAACTCTGTTATTACACTGAAGGAATACAGTTTTAATCATCCTTCATTTTGTAATAATTTTACGTAAAGATAGGTTATATATGTTGCGTACAGTTTAGTCATCAATTAATAATTAGTTTACTATCGTAAAGCTGTTGAAAAAGTTAAGTACCGTTTTATTATACTGAAATTAATCAGCAGATATTATTTTGTTTTATTAAATATACAAATAAATACTGCTGTTTTATAGTTTATTCAGATTACATGTGGTATTAAAGTACAATTTTCTCAGTTTTTGTTGTAAGTTAATTATTTAACCTATAAAAATTGAATAACGCCTACGGAAATATCTCCCTTACCACCTGATAAAGAAAGGAGCTCTCAATCTACTGTACGTTTCGTAAGTAATGTACCTCAATGGGCTGGACCGTGGTGCAAACTTAGCTTTTTATTTAAGCGACAATTTCTATGTGTTCAAGTTGGCTTCCAATAGAAAGTAGTCATTATATTTTTAACTTCTTTATTTGTTATAGTATTAAAGTTTAGCATTAAGCATTATTTCATAATTTTTGATGAAATGGTAAAGAAAATTACTGATTTATACTTGTTCAAATCATATAATCCAGAAGAGATCAGCATTCAATACACTTAAACGCAGAAGGCTAACGATGAACATACTATCTAATCTAGCAATATACAACAAAAAGTAAATGATGCATTGAAATACATTCAATTAAAATGATATAGGCCTATGAATTAAAAATATTCTTTACTATTTTCGTTCAAAAGACATAAAATTTCTGATGCAATTATTTTGACAATTATTAGTAACGTTTCATATTTACTGACGATGATAGCTGAAATTCCTTTTAAACCTTATAAACATTGTAATATTTACACCTTTATACGATTATAGTTTACATGCAAGCATAATTCAATTTTTTGTTAGCTTACAGACGCTCACATAGATACCAATTTATTACCTACAATATAAAGGAGTCATCATATGTAAAGTAGGCTGTAAATTCTACATATAAGCTGTGAGCATTTATATAACGGTATGCGGAATTCTCTTTGATTTCTGATATATGGAAAGTTGAAGGTCTCAAATCTGTATTTTTCTTGACTCCCTTGGAATTAATCCATGAATTTTATTTAAATTTGAAAGAGCGCTAGGCATCCAGGAATGTATCAGTTTTCTGTTTTTCAATCTACCAGTAGATTACAATTTTATCGTTGAGTGAATTCACTCAAAATAATTCACGTTTACTGAAAAAGGTCTTGGAAGGAGTTCTCAATCTCTGAAAATACATATTTGTGCGATTAAAAAATACAAATAAGAATCCTCATGACTCTTAGATTTCGCCATTAGCAACAGTTCACTTTAAACGTTTAGGTCAAAATCGGTGGCTCATTGTTTATAATAATAATAATACTAATAATAGTAATAATAATAATAACACTCTTCTTATACTTGTCATGAGTGGCTTCCCTTACTTTAACTCTTCTGTTGGAGCACCCTCGCTCCAACTCTTGTTCTCTTCAGGCTCCCAGCGAAAGCTGAGAGACCTCTTCCTTTTCTCCCTACTCTTCCCAGGACATGCGCCGTAAAAACGTATACGAGTATGGCTAGCCCGGGATATCCTAGCTGGGGTCGGTGGTCTTGGCTTTACCGCCCGGGCTACGAGGAAGGTAACCTCTATAAAAAATCCCCCAATCCTAAGGTCGTTTGGCAGTTTTAGGTGCTGACGGGATTGCGCGAAGGAAGCCTAAGCGTGACCAGGGGGAAGCTTGGTCCTTAGCGTTGAAACGCATGTGGGGAAACGGGCGCATCTCCACAGTATATTGCCTTGCTATTGTATGGGTGCACTGCTGTAGTCGACGTATATTCATCCCTTCTCGTGGGTATCCTATGAGTTGTATCAATTTAAATGAGGACTTATCCTCTGAACTAGGCACTGACGGTAGACAGCGTTATCAAAATGCCGTAGAGGAGTCCACCTCCAAAATCGTGGACGTTGGTGTGGAAGCAACTAAAAAGTCCATCAAAGATAATTTAGTGGAGAGGGTGACGTCGGGTATTGTGACTCCTTGGTTCCTTCTCATTAAAAAGATGGAAGGTAATTTTGAAAAGGATAATCCTTTTTTTATTGCAAAAACCTTATGTGGTTTAGTAGGGGATGTTAATTTCTGTAAAAAAAAACAAAAGCGGGGTTATTGATAGATACAAGGACAAAAAAACAGTCGCAACTATTACTAAAAACTGAAAATTTTGGAGATATTCCTGTAATAATTGAGCCTCACCAGGCACTAAATATAGTGAAAGGAGTAATTATATATAGAGACCTCCTTAATTGCATAACTGAAAAAATCCTTGAAAATTTATTAAATCAAAAAGTAATCGATGTTAGAAGGATTATGTCACGGAAAGATGGGAATGTGATTAATACTGCTAGCTTGGTACCTTCTTCTTGTTGTAATAACTTGCCACAATATGTAAAGCTAGCAATATATAGGTTACCTGTACGATTGTACATACCTGCACCTCTGTGTATGTGGAAACAAATACATATAGGCAAACTGTGCGAGAAGCCATTACACTTCATAAACTGTGACGGAAATCACTCGGCAAGGTCACGAGACTGTCCAAAATATAAGGAAGAATCTAAAATTCAAGAAATAAAAGTTTAGAAAAACATCTCATATTTCGAAGCGAAAAAAGAAGCAAGCGCACACAGCACGAGAGAATAATACTCAACTATTGTAGTGTCTCCGTCAAAAGCAGGAGGTATTGAATTGATGTGAAAGAACTGGCAACCTCTTTAATGCCAATGCACATAGCAAAGCTAAAAAATATATTTAAATTCCCTTATGAGAGGGTACCTCAAATTACTGCCTCTTTAAATACTGAAAAGGAGGCAGAAAACCAGAAGGTGATACATCTGAAGTTACTTCAGAACACATGGAGACGGAATCTTTCGAGAAACGGAAGAGGATGTCTGTGTCCTCAATAGACTCCTCGATTGACGAGGAGAACATTGAAGAGCAAAGGTTGGGTCTGCTTAAGCAGAAAAAGAAGAAAGGTTGGCCGAAGTGTAAACCCCGTAAGTCCAACCTCTAGTCTGTGATAATATAGTGCTAGTCATTTTGTGATATTATAAAACTGTCATATATTTGTTTGTTAATAACAACGGACGTTTAAACAGACATAGACCTGTTTAAACGTCCGTTGTTATTTTTGCTATTCATTTATTGATTATTATAGAGCACGCGATTAAGGTTGCGATATGCAGTATTTACTTACCTGATCAGAAATGAGAAACAACAGACATTAAAAATTTATTATTGCAGCTCCCTAAGCCATTTTTGCTTTTAGGGAACTTCAACGCACATAGCCCCTTAAGGGGTTCCACGAAACATGACAATCGCGGAAAAACCTTAGAATATTTTCTTGACTAGGAGGAAATGGCAATAGTGAACAGTGGTAAACCCAGTAATGGATAATTTATTTGAATACAAAAAATGTAGAGCAATAGCACGACGTAAAATATTGGAAGCAAAAAGAAAATCGTGGACCCGATATACTTCAGAACTAACAATAAATACCCCAATTTCCGAAGTATGGAATAAAATTAAAGCGGTGTCAGGCAAATTTAAAAACAACCCTCCTATAAGACTGAAAGGGCAATATAATGTAATCACAGAACCAAGTCTACTAACAGAAAAATTCTCTGAATATTTTCAAAAAATTAACAGTTCTGAGAACTATGATGAAGAGTTCACACGAAATTTAAATGTAAGAGAAACACCATTAAACTTTGCAGAAGAATGTGTAAGTCAATATAATGAACCATTCAGTATGGATGAACTAACTGCCGAACTTGAGAAAACTAAAGAAACCTCTCCAGGGCTAGATAAAGTCGTATACGCCATGGTAAAAAACTTACCCGAAACAATATTAAAAGATTTATTATTATTATTATTATGCAACGGAATATGGGGAGAAGGGATATATCCAACAGACTGGAAAACATCTATTATCATCGCTATATTAGGAAAAGATCCCCTAGGTACATCAAGCTACCGCCCAATATCATTAACGAGCTGCACTGGAAAAATTGTAGAAAGGATGGTAAATGAGAGACTCCTAAAATATTTGGAAACACATGAACTTTTAGATACATACCAGTCGGGTTTTCGCAAAGGATATTCAACGAGAGACAATATTTCATATTTAGTATCAGAAATACAAGACTCCCTTAATGTGCGAAACCATACAACGCCAATATTCTTTGATCTCGAGAAAGCATATCATTTAGTATGGAGGTATGGAATTCTTGAAAAAATGCATTCATATAGAATAAGGGGCAATATGGTTCCTTACAGAACTATATTTCTGTGTGAGAATTGGAAAAGCTATGTCAAACAAACACTACTTAGAGATCGGTATACCTCAGGGGTCACCTATCAGTGTTAGCCTGTTTTTAATATCAGTTAGTGAACTAACCAAAACAATTCATTTCACAATAGGTAGATGCATGTATGTGGACGATCTTGTCATATTTGCATCTTCTGAAGGAGATAGATCACAGAATGCTCCACTACAATTAGCTGTTAATAATATCGTACACGAAACTGAGAGGATAAGGTTTAAAATATCACAAACTAAGACAGTATGTGGCCATTTTTGCGAATTAAGACGTCCCCACTACCGCCCAAACATATTTCTAAACCACCAACAGATAAAATGTGTATCACAATATAAATTCTTGGGTGTAATACTTGACCAGAGCCTAACTTGGAAAGCACATATTGAATATAGTATTGTAAAAGCACGCAAAGCTCTAAGCGTACTTATATGCCTGTCGCGTTCAAAGTGGGGGGTCGGACAG
Organism: Vesta saturnalis; assembly: GCA_036346205.1. NCBI lineage: Eukaryota > Metazoa > Arthropoda > Insecta > Coleoptera > Lampyridae > Vesta > Vesta saturnalis. The sequence continues at coordinate 1,618,564 of JARFJB010000102.1, forward strand.
AGAAATATTGTTACGCGTGTACAAGACGCTAATACTATCGGTATTTCTTATGGGTGTGGAGCATATGGTTCAGATGCAAAATCTAACCTAAAAACATTAGATGTACTTCAAAATCTGTGTATACGATACGCAATAGGTGCTTATCCAACAAGTCCTATAAGTAGTTTACATATTGAAGCAGAGCTATTACCTCTTAATTACAGAAGAAAATGGATCACGCCAAAATATGTCAAAAAGATAAAGGACGCTTCTACTCATTACATTACAAATGTCATGTTTAATCCAAACAGACAAGAAACTATTAGATCACATGAATTAATGAATGTTAGATTACAGAACGCACTTACGAAATTAAATCTAAACTTAAATGAAGGGATAAACGAAATAAAAAATAGTGTGGAGTAACTGGCAATAAAAATGGAAAAAAGAGAAAAGATTTTCAAAACTGCACTCACCTACAGTATACAACAAAAGACCCCCAATGACCAGAAAACATAGTATTGTTCTAACGAGAGTGAGGATAGGACACACAAATGCTACACATTCTTACTTTTTGACGAAAACGCAACAACCTACATGTATGGAATGTGATAAACCACTAACCAGAATACATATATTTGAAGAATATGATAAATTAATAGACGATAGAAGGAAATTCAATATAAATAATGGGATAAAGAATGATTTTGAAATGAACCATGACAAAATACATAATTTGTTTCAGTTTTTAAAAACTATTAACTTATTTGCTAAAATATAAAACACTGTTAACCAAATACACAGAAAAGAAACATACATCGAAAATGGCCAATAACCATGTAGTTAAGCCAAAAAACAAAAAAAAATAAATAATGATAATTGCAACCTACCGTTCACTATAGTAGAATTTCAGAATGCATTATTAAAAGCTATACACTCTTCACCTGGACCAGATTCAATTCCATATGAATTTATTCAATAACTACCCCATGAAGAACAAACAAAAATTTTGGTCATATACAACAATATTTCGACATCTGGTGTTTATCCAGCTTTTTGTAAAAAATCTATTATTGTCCCAATTCTAAAGCATGGAAAAGAATGCTCTAAGCCAGAGAGTTATAGGCCAATATCTCTCACCTGCTGCCTTAGTGAACTGCTCGGAAAAATGGTAAATACACGATTAGTCTGGTACCTAGAAAAATATATCCTTCTTTCTAACTTCCAAATGGGCTCAAGAAGAAACAGGTCTACAACGGACAACTTAGTACAACTTGAGCATGATATACTAAATAGCTTTGAAAAAAGAGAACATCTAATTGCAGTTTTTTCGACATAAATAAGGCGACCATACAAAACCGTATGAAATACTACAGAGGCTAAATAAACTAGGGCTCAAGGGTGACCTACCACTATTTATAGCCAGTTTTTTAAAAGAATGGACATTTCAAGTACGAGTTGGAAGCTCACTTTCATCAGAACGAACGCGAAATAACGGAGTACCGCAAGGATCTACACTAAGTGCGACCTTATTTGCTATTGCTGTCGACCCGCTTTTAAATTCAATCGAACCATCTATTGGAAAAAGACTGTTTGTAGACGACCTTGTTATTTACACCTCAGGTCCGATATCAAGCGATATAATTCACAACTTGCAAGCAGCAATTGATAACCTAACAAATGTCGCGCATAAAATCGGTTATAGCTTTTCTTATACCAAAACTCATGCTATGCACTTTTTCCGCTTAAGAAACAGACACGAATACCCTCGTCTCCATGTAGATGGCTATACCATCGAAATCAAAAATAAATTTAAATTTCTTGGTATGGTTCTGGAACAAAAGCTTCATTGGAAGCACCATATTGAAGAGCTTACACTAAAATGTAAGAAAACCTTGAATATTCTACGTTGTGTTAGTCACATATCATGGGGTGCAGATAAAAAAATATTACTTAGGTTTTATAAAAAAATTGTCCTGGCCAAGATAAATTACGGTTCTGCAGTCTTCTCGGGAGCCAGAAAAACCTGGATCAATAAATTAAACAGGGTTCACTGTCAGGGACTGCGTTTGTGCTCGGGAGCTTTTTGAACTAGTCCTCTGGACGACATATATAGCGCTACACCACCAACTCATCAAAAATACCATCAACTACGGAATGAAAATAATGGCTCTACCTAACCACCCAAATCATAAAATTTTATACGAAAACCCATGTGCAGACGTGTATGATTATCGACGAGCAATTATACGCCCCGTAGGCATTCGAGTTCAAGGACACATGAATCAAATCTGTGATGAAATGCTGTGCGAACCGTTTACTCAATGTTTTAACGATCCACCACCGTGGATAACTGAAAAACCTGTTATTCACCTAAATAACACTGCCCAATTAAATAAAAATGCAAACAACGACCATCTCAAAGCGGATCTTCTCCTCAACACTACATAATTACTCAACCCATGTGAAGAAATATACAGACGGGTCTAAAACTGGCCAAGGAGTAGGGACCGCTATACATGTGTTAGATGAAATCCACAAATGGATATTACCAGAATACGCCAGCATTTACACTGCGGAACTGCACGCAATTTTTCAAGCACTTTGGTACTGTTCCCTATCCCAATCCACACGATTTATCATCTGCGTTGATTCTTTAAGTGCACTTGTAGGTATGAAAGATACGTTCTCGGAAAATTCAATGGTACAATCACTTTTAGCATGTTTAAACTACCTAAAAATCGCCTTAAATAAAGAAGTGTGTTTTGTATGGTGCCCGGCACACATCGGTATTAAAGGTAACGAATCAGTGGACATTGTGGCAAAAAATGCAACGCAAGAGACCACAATTGGTATTAGCAAGGCCAGAATAGAAGATATTATACAGTTTACAGCAAAAAATGTTATTACGAAGTGGGTTTCGGCCTGGAAAGTAAATGAGACATTTTACTCAAAAATAAAAGACAAGCAAATCACACCTTAACAATTAAACAGACGAGAACAGGTTGCATTAACACGTTTGCGAATTGGACACACAAACTTATCATCCCATCTCCTCCTAGGCAAAACTAAACCACAGTGTACAGATTGCTCAACAACATAAACTGTGTCACATATTGTAAACGTCTGCAAAAAGTATAGAGTACTAAGGCACAAACATAACCTAGACGCGCAGTTAAAAATCTGCTTAAGTAACGACTTAGAGAACGTCAAAAATATTATAAATTTCTACTGCAAATTTGATTCCGGAAGCGTAAAGGCTAATGACCTCGCAGTCGATGCAACACAATAGAAAAAAAAATAATAATAGTAATAATAATAATAATAATGCCTTTATTGAAATATTGTACATTGCAAACCCAATGGTAAGTTCAGAATCATTGACACAATTATTGCCAACACTCTGCTCTACCTGTTTACCAGTTTACTTTAAACGTTTAGGCCAAAATCGGTGGTCATTGTTTATAATAATAATAATAATAATAATAATAAAAACAAAAAACGCCACCATGGCAACACAGACTAGAAAAAGACATAATGTCTTTACGAAAATGTATCGGCCAACTTACAGAATCACTAAATAATAATAAAAATAAAAAAACAGAGAACATAGTGAGACAGATCATTCAAAAATATTCTAACGAAAACATAAATACTAAAGAAGCTGTACTATCAATCTTAAAAGACAAACTTGCCGCCACTGCTGCACGATTAAAAAGATATAAAATAAGTCAGAAACGTAAACAACAAAATAAGATATTCATGGAGAAGGAACGAAGTTTCTATAAAACCATTGATACGCCAGATCATGTAAACACTCAAGCCAATGATAACTTACCTAATATTGACAACATGAACACTTTCTGGAGTAGTATATGGGGCGATACAAAAGGACACAAAAATTCTACTTGGATACAAGAAGAAAAAAGAAAGGGGACAAAGATACGCACAATGTACGAATGGGAAATCAATAACCAAGATATAGATATAGCCACCAAGAAAACAGCAAATTGGAAGGCGCCTGGACCTGACAAACTGCATAACTATTGGCTAAAGAAATTCACGGTTGTTCACGAAAAACTTGCGGAAATGTACACTGAACTGATCCAGACAGTTTGCCTCAATTTCTCACTGAAGGTGTTACGTACCTTATACTTAGAACTGAATCCTATACAAACGATCCTTCAAAGTATCGTCCAATAACATGTCTACCAACAATATACAAGATCTTAACATCTATCATCACTACCAAGATATATTCTCATCTACACATTAATAAACTCTTAGACGAGGAACAAAAAGGATGCAGAAAGTCTAGCAGAGGATGTAAAGAACAAATTACAATTAATTCGATTATTTCAGGCGATGCAAAACAACACAAACGTGATCTATACATGGCATATATTGACTATGAAAAGGCATTCGATAGCGTTCCACACACATGGCTGACGGAAGTTCTTGAAATATATCAAATCGAACCTCATATAATAAAATTCTTAAACGCAGCAATGACTAAATGGCAAACAAATCTAATGTTGAAAACACCACAAAATAACATTCAAGCTGGAACAATAAATATTAAACGCGGTCTTTTCCAAGGAGATGCTTTAAGTGCACTCTGGTTTTGTCTAGCTTTAAAACCACTTACAAGCATGCTCAACAAACTAAGAAAAGGGTACACACTAACAAACAGTGAGCTGCAAATAAGTCATCTTTTATACATGGACGACATTAAACTGGTCGCACCAACTAAGAAGCATTTAGACAGCTTATTATCAACGGTAGAAAAGTTTAGTACGGACATTAATATGAACTTTGGTCTATCTAAATGTAAAATAAACGCGATACGAAAAGGAAGATGGGAGCAAATAGAAAGCTATCAAGGGAAACAAAAGAATTTATTCGAATCCATGAAAAAAGATGAGATGTATAAATATCTAGGGTTTGCTCAGTCGCAGGAAATTAAGCATAAATATATTAAAGAATCAATTACCATAAAATACATGGATAGAATTAAAGCCATATTTCGAACACAACTGACCGCTAGAAATAAATGTAAAGCAGTGAAAACCTTTGCTCTTCCTGTAATCACATATACGTTTGGCATAATAAAATGGACAAAATCTGAACTCCAAAACTTAGAAGGTAAAACTAGAGCTTTAGCAACAAAGTACCGGATCCACCATCCTAAATCTTGCAAAGAACGTTTCCAAATTCGAAGGGCAGCAGGAGGGAGAGGTTTCCCAGAGCTCATGTCACATAACCAAAACCAAATAAATAACTTGCGACAATATTTCTACAATAAAGAACCAGAGTCAGTTATCCACCGTTTAATAATACAAGCGGATAAAAACATCACACCATTAAATCTAGCGAATAAAAATTCAAAAACGAACGACATACCATCAAATGAAGCGTTGCTAGAAAAATGGAAGTCAAAACCTCCTCACAGAAAATACTACATTGGAAAACGGATATATAGATATTGATGCAACACACAAGTGGTTAATATCCGGAAATATATTTAGCGAAACAGAAGGTAGTATGATGGCAATCCAGGACCAGGTCATGCGCACAAAGCACTACAGAAAACACATTCTGAAAGAGACTGAAATAGATAGTACCTGTAGAATGTGTAAAGAAAAACCCGAAACGATTGACCATATTATAAGTAGCTGCTCACAAATGGCTTCCACTAGCTACACAGAACGACATAATAATGTAGCAAGAATTGCGCACCAAGAAATATACTGCAAAATGGACGACATACAATCAAGAAAACCGTACTACCTATATATACCTCCACCTATAATAGAAACGAAAGACTACAAATTATACTGGAACATCCCAATTCATTCAGACAAAACGATAACAAATAATATACCAGACATAACCTTCACAAACAAGAAAAGCAAAACAACATACATTATTGATATAGCAGTACCTCTACCTAGCAATATAAGAAAAAAGTATAAAGAACACTAGCTGACGAAATAAGGAGAATATGGAAACAAGACAAAGTATTTGTCGTACCACTAATAATAGGCGCAAGAGGCGAAATACCAACCTCTCTGTATCAACAACTAGACCTACTAAATATTAACAAAAACCTATACCCACCTATGCAAAAATCAGTAATCCTCGCAACGTGTAGGATAGTACGACAAGTCCTAAAACATGACCTCTTATAATAAAAGAATGAGAAGTAAAGGGATCTAATCAATTAGTTGGTTACCTACCAAATTAAAAATTACACTCCCCTTGCACTGCTTTGCATTAAACTCAAAAAAAAATAATAATAATAATAATAGTAATAGTAATAATAATAATAATAATAATAATAAATGCAACGAATTATTAAGTATATATAAGGACCACACATTTCTTTATACGGATGATTCTAAATACAAAGAAGGAGTGGGATGTGCTTTATATGTAAACAATTATGAATACAAATGGTCATTGTTCATACATACATCCGTATACACTGCAGAATTATATGTTACTTGGCAAGCGCTCCGCTATTCTGAAATGTGCGTTAACGAGAAGAAGGTTGCAATAGTAAGTGATTCTCAAAGCTCATTACGCAGTATACAGAACCCGTATACCAAAAATCCGCTGGTACAGATGATAATCACAATTATTGCTCACCTGTAAAACACTGGTTATAGTGTAATACTCATATGGATACCTAATTATATCAAGATCGATGGTAACGAGCAAGCAGATAATTTGGCCCGTCATGCACCAATAGAGACTGGAAATGTATCGGGGAAAATAGTACAGATAACAACCTCTAATGACTTTCAAAAACATTTGAAAGACAAAGTAAAAACGTTATGGGAGCACACGTGGTGTGAAACTGATAGTCATCTAGGACGCCTGCAAAAAAATACAAAATGGATGGAAACCTTTGCCACCAACATGTAGAAAGGAAAGAAGCATCCTTCATAGAATTAGAATAGGACATACAACAATAACACACAAACACCTTCTGGAGGGCGAACCACCTCCATCGTGCAATAGATGTTCAGTAGCCTTAACGGTGAAGCATATTGTTTGTACCTGTCCTATGTACACCCCGCTTCGTGTAATGTATAATATTGCGGGAAATCTGAAAGATACCTTTGATACAGGCCAGATGGAAAATCTCATACTGTTTTTGAAAGCAATAGATATGTTTAACAAAATATAGCATGTCTACATAGAAATGGTGCCAAAGACCGCAGCTGTCGATGCACCAAAATATTACAAAAAAAAATAAATAATAATAATAGTAGGAAATAAGAACAAAAATACAATTACTAACAAATATAAGGTTAACTAAAGGTAAAGTTGGTCACATAACGAAAATCGTGTTTCAACTAATGTTTAAAGACTGCTTAGTGAACAAATGGTCAAATAATGTCTTACGAAAATATAGTAAAGTTCTATGTTTACAGGCTTCTGAGATAGCATTATAAAATTTTGCTACACTAAAACAAAAGCTACGTTCAAACATTACTGTTGAACGCATATAAGGAGAAAGCCTTTGAATCTGAGATTTAAGTTATGAACGCTTGTCTTAAATGTAATGCGATTGTACAAATAAGGGGGCGTTTTAAAGAGAAATATTTTGTGAAAGAAATATGCAGAGTGCAAGATCCTCCTGTTCTCCATATTCAACCACTTACAGTCAAAAAGTTTATGAGTGATCCTGTCATAACGTCTAATGCCAAAAATTGGTCTTAAACAGGAATTCTGACATTTTTGAATTTGCATCAAATACAGTAATGCATGGACCATAGATTGTGTCGCAGTAGTTGAAGTTGGACAATACAAGTTATTCACAGAGCATTCCGGTTAAGCAGTTATCTGTGGGGATATAAACGTTTTTAATTTAGAGTCTAATATAAGTCCTAAGTTGGGAACTTCATCCACAGACTTAATACTCTCACCATTGACTTTAACATTTACTTCTGTACTTTATTAGGACCAAACACAATTAACGACGATTTAGTGGCATTAATTTTAAGACTATGCTACATATTACTATCAAAAAAATCAACCATGCCATCCACCGAAGTAAATTTAGAAATCTGGTCCCAGTTGAACAATTTTATCTCAAAGTTAAGTAAAAAGAAGTAAGCATAGATTGTAGATTAAGGGGTTATTGTTAAGGACATCTATATTAAAATTACTGGTGCAGATAATATTATCAAGTAAAGGAACAATATAAGAAAGAACATCTTTAAATTCCTGTAGAAAATTGGTAGTATTAGTATCTGGAGGTCTAAAATAACACCAAGGGCAAATGAAAATTTGTTTATCCAGATTTTCATCCAGAGATGTTCAAAGGTAGAGGGTTTAGGCTCAGCATGTATAAGCGTGCATTTTATTACATTATTTAAATATAGGCCACTGCCTCCACCTCTGCCATCTCGGTCATTACGTAGAAAACTAAACCCATTAACTGCAAACAAATCATTAGAAACTTCATTGGAGAGCCATGTTTCAGTGATTGCCATGATATCATAATTAATTAGGTGCTCTTTAAATTCTGTAAAACCAGTACACATGGATCTTATATTTAAATGACCAAATCTGACTATCTTAATCGTGCAATCTAATACAACTAACGCTAAAAAAGTAATACGTCATCATACCATTCATTAACTTAACCAAATAAATTTAGGAGAAAGCAATAAATTGATTTAAGATTAATTGGTTACGATAGCAAACAAATAGCAGCGGTTAGGAAATTATGTAATTAGATTGTAATAGTAATATGTATAAGTTATAATGCAAATTTATACGGTAAAAAATTAAAATAATCTTCACTTATATTTATGACAATATGTATTATGAAACAACTTAACTAAAATTCTATAATTATTATAATTAGTACTCTAGCCAAGTATAGGTCGTAGGTTCGAATTCTACTCGAGGTAAACTTTTTATTTATGTATTTAATAAAATTAATAATAATTTTTAAAATGGTATAATAATTCGAATCACCCAAGAATAATAAAACAAAAAAAAAGGTTAATAATTATACAGCTAAATGGAAAAAAAATTGATTCAAACAAATATTACTATCTGACAAATTTACTCAAGAACAGAATTAAGATTCAATGATAGATCAAATAAACTGTAATGCAACGTGTGTAATCACACGCGTGCACTTGTCATATTATAAATAAGTGGTCGAACTGGTAATCGTATAAAATTTAATAGTAAAGAAATAAATGTAAAAGTAAATGAGTGTAAAAATGTTCTCCAAAAACACAAATCGTTAAGCTAACTGGAGATACTAAACATTCACCACAAATAATGCCTTTGTCCCAGTCGGTAGTTTAATGTAGGGAGGTTCATTTGATTTGCTGAATTACCACTTAAATATAAATATAAAAAATTACAATGTAACACTAATAAAAATGATCTCGGACGCCAAGTTATTTTTAATAATGCTCGGAATAACTAAACCGAGTTTTACACTAAAATTTTATCAAAATGTAAAAATATACAACTACGTTTATTAGATATTTAAAGTGATAGGGTTAAATAAAATATATCTTAAATACTAATTGTAAAAACCTTAAATTATTAAATAATCATTAAACATTAAGTACCTGTTTGTAAAATTTTTGTACACAATTTTTTTAATAACCTCTGATATCTAAATGATTACGGAAATTTCAAGTAAGGTGATGTCATCTTTGCCACAATATTGCGCAATATCTTGTAATAATGCTTAACGTTGTAAGCCACACCCAAAACTGGAATTTTCCTTCTTAAAAATTTATCTTCTGTTTAATGCATTATCTTGAAATTTTCCAATAAAAATTGCAATCATAAAATGAAAACCTACGCAACAGTAAAATTAAATGCGTAATCCAAAGCGGTAAAATTAAATGTAAAAGTAAAAAAATAAAAGTGAAGTAAAAGTGCCTGAAAAGAGCAAATATTTTAATTTTTAGTATTACGAGTTAAAAGATATCTTACCGTCAAATTAATGGCACTTTTCACTAAATTTAGGGAAAACCCAAAGAAAACTTTCTGCTTCTGTTAAAATTCATCAGGAAGTGAACAAATTGATGCTTTGGAAGTTAGATCATGTAGTCGTGCGCGAAAGGATTTGCGCAAGGAATTTAGTCAAGGATGACGTATTGCGCAAACGTATTTGAGCAGAAAAATAATTTGAAGAGCCTACCACATACCTATATTTCAATAATTAAAATTTTTCTTATATTTACAACAGAACGAATGAAAGACCTTAAATTAAGGTATATTTTAATAGAACTCAAAAAGGGTTGTTACAATATTAAATGCGACCCAACCAAAAGTCCATAATAACATTTATTCAAATCATAAGCATTACAAAAATAAACTTATCTAAAAAGTATTAAGGTAACAGTACTTTATAAAAATTATAGAAAGAAAATCGAAAAAAAAACTGACTATAAATTCAAAAATATTTACTACAAAATAAAGTCTAAGACAACACATCACTCACCAACTTATTTAATTCACTTAAAGAGGTATCTTTAAACAATTTGCCATTATGTTTAATAAAAATCGTTCCATTATTAGACCAAACGTTTCTTGGCGACTTTCATTATTTCAGCCCTGGTGCGCGTGAGACCTTCAGCAACAACTATTTTACTACCCTTAAGCAGGATTTTTTTGGAAAACACAAGATCTTTAGCTTTTCTAGACGTAAGCTTGACAACTACTGGACGGGGTTTGTTATTTAGATTCCCAGGAAGTCTATGACAAGTAAGTATCGATATCATGACTAGCAATGTCCAAATTTAATTTTGATATAAATATTTATCAATTATAACTTGCTCCAAATTTTCATTCTGATCTTCTGGCGAACCAAAAACTCTTAAGTTACAACGCCTTCCGTATTGCTCCAAATTATCAATTTTTTTATTGCAATGGTATTCGAGCTGCTGCATTTCCTTTTTGTGTTGATCCGCAAGTGCGTTGAGTTTATTTTGAAACTTACTGCACATTTTTTCACACAACAAATCCAAAAATTTATTTTTGTTTTATTTTAAACTACACGTTGCATTATTCAGAGGTCCCGCTACGTAATCTGCTCATAATTTGACGATCAATTAGAAAATTTAAAAGTATGTTAAAATTAGTTCTAGCACGATGGTTCAACTACATACTATTTGCACGTAACAAGCAAATTCCGATAATTTGAAGAAGATACGCTCCAATCTTAGCCAGCTCCTTCTAAAAAACCTAAAGTCACTCGATTTATTTCTGTGGTGGTATTTTTAAACAATTGTATATGCATTAGCTGTTCCCAAAGTAGATGATTTGCGACACAAATAGTGCACGCGTGTACAAAGATATAGCCTGTTTAAAGATTACATAATCCAAATTCCAAGAATCCAAAAAATTATTAATTCAGAATAGGGCCATATTAATTATGTATTAGCAGGTAGTTTCCGTAAGTAACTCCAATTTCTTAGAACACTCAATTTATAGAACTTCTTTACGTAATTTTGAACTGTTCCATAAACTATAAATTATTTGTTTCAAAAATATTATGTATTCATTCCAAAGAAATTATCAGGAGTGTACAACAGCGAGGACAGCGTAAACTTTCTGCATATAGGAATGCGCGCGATTTTCAGATTACATTTATATAACGTATATTTACATCTACATCTACATCTACAAATACATCTACATCTACATCTACATCTATGTCTATATCTATGTCTATATCTATATCTATAGCTATGTCTATGTCTATATCTATATCTATATCTATCTATCTATATCTATATCTATACCTATATCTATATCTATATCTATATCTATATCTATATCTATATCTATATCTATATCTATATCTATATCTATATCTATCTATATCTATATCTATATCTATATCTATATCTATATCTATATCTATATCTATATCTATATCTATATCTATATCTATATCTATATCTATATCTATATCTATATCTATATCTATATCTATATCTATATCTATATCTATATCTATATCTATGTCTATGTCTACGTCTATGTCTATGTCTATGTGTATGTCTATGGCTATGTCTATGTTTATGTCTATGTCTATGTCTATGTCTATGTCTATATCTATGTCTATGTGTATGTCTATGTCTATGTCTATGTCTATGTCTATGTCTATGTCTATGTCTATCTCTATGTCTATGTCTATGTCTATGTCTATGTCTATGTCTATGTCTATGTCTATGTCTATGTCTATGTCTATGTCTATGTCTATGTCTATGTCTATGTCTATGTCTATGTGTGTCTATGTCTGTCTATGTCTATGTCTATGTCTATGTCTATGTCTATGTCTATGTCTATGTCTATGTTTATGTCTATGTCTATGTCTGTCTATGTCTATGTCTATGTCTATGTCTATGTCTATGTCTATGTCTATGTCTATGTCTATGTCTATGTCTATGTCTATGTCTATGTCTATGTCTAAGTCTATGTCTATGTCTATGTCTATGTCTATGTCTATGTCTATGTCTATGTCTATGTCTATGTCTATATCTACATCTACATCTACATCTACATCTACATCTACATCTACGTTTAGTGAAAATATGTATTATGTTTAATTTAATCTTAACTTTATATGTGAAATCATTTCATGACTACGATAGCCGAACCCTATAAAATTTGTTCAAAACTTTTAAAGGGGGATTTATAATTATGCGTTTAATTTTCCAAAATTTACATTTTTATAATTCAACAAATCCCTTGTCTCATGTCGTTTGTGGTTTGTCGTTTTTCGTTTGTCGTTTGTCGCTTTCTTTTTATCGTATATCGTATGTCATTTTTCGCTTGTCGTCTCTCGTCTCGTCTGTCGGCTGTGGTCTGTCACCTGTGGTCTATCGCCTGTGGTCTATCGTCTGACAATTGTAGTTTAAGTATTGTTGTTGGTCGCTTGTTGTTTGTCATGTATTTTTTTGTTAAAGTTTTACATTAAACCGTTAACAAACTAAGAAACTATCAAACGGATGCAGGTTATTTACTTACTCACTGAAAATAAATTCGTAAAAGCTTAAACAAAACTTTTTGTTTTGTGTTTTCGTTTTGCATTGTACGTGTTAGGTTTTGCGTTTTGCATTTATAGTTTTTTGTTTTCCATCTTTGCGTTTTACGTTTGCCGTTTGTCGTTTGGCGTTCAGCGTTTCTAATTTGTCATTTCCGTGGGTTGTTTGCCGTTTGTCATTTGTCACGTGTCGTTTCTCGCTTGGCGTGTATTGTTCGTTATTTCACGTTTTTTGTTTTGTTTTAAGATGCTTACAATATGACCTTATTTCAAGGCATTGAAACACCTTCAAGAACCTGTTATGTATTCTGCCAAAAATGACAATGTGCTGATCCTATTTTAAGATGGTGAAACCCGATTCAAAACCCTAACGGTCAGATTTGTAAATACTGGTCCAATTTCAATGTGCTCAAAATAATGTACTTTGATCTGATAACATTCAGGTAATTAAAAAACAAGCATTTAATTACTTTTTTAACTCTGGTCCCATGTAACTAGAAGAGTTCTATTCGAATTAAATCGAAATCACTTAATTATGCGAAATCTGTACTGGACATCAGTCAAATTTTAACATGTTGGATATTGCCAAACGGATTTCAAAATGCTGGATCAGAACCGTATAAAATTTCTTGGTTAGTAAATTTATTTGAGATAAGTAGCCGGACTACAGATGCTGGCAGTAATTTCAAGTTGGCGACATCGAGCATCGCTTCTACTCATGGTAAACTGTTTTCTTGCAAATACATTCTTTTATTGGCTGTAAAGTAATTTTAATTAATTAATAGTTTATTACTTGGTTATGTTTCTTAATTTTGAAGCACCTTTGTGTGTCAAAAGGAATATTGTACTGAATTGCAAAGGATGAAAATGTAAGCTTTCACGATTTAAGTTCGTAATTAAAAATACTCATTCTTTGGGTTTAAATTGTGTATTTATAGTAAATTCTTTAACATATATCTATAAATTGCATGCACCTACCGATTTCAGATAAAGTTAAAGTGTTTGAGTTTATGAAACATGGAAACGCATATTCTGCTATAACAATTACCTTCGCTTTAACGCCTGATATTTAGTGGTATTTAGTTTGGCAACAGTAAATAATTCTTTATTAAATTAAATGCATGCCAGGACATCCTCTACGGACGAAAGCTAACAATGAAAAATCTTTGAATCGCATAGACTAAACCGTACACTTCACTAACTTATTTAAGAACTAAAGTGCCATTTTTACTCCCTTGAGAGTAAACATCTTTTTAGTCACAAGGGACTAGAAGTATAAAAAAACACATAACTAAAACCAGCAATACATTTTATTTAACGTTACATTTCATTGTCAAAATTTATGCCAGACGTATGACAATATACTCCATTTAAACGTTTATATTATATAGCTATAATAATACTACCAGTTCATCATTAAGTACTGTTTTCTGTTATAAAATCTCCACGCCGAAAATATAAATAGGCGAAGATTTGCTAGTTTGAATCCTGCGGTACAAAAATAACGTGTATATCACAGGAATGAAGTAGTTAATTCCTTGACGGTATTAAAATTTGCACTTAAGTATATAGTAGGTCCGCTCAGTAATTAAAAATGTTTTGTTGTACCAGTTGAACGTCAATTGTGCTCCTTTGTGCTTTAATACACACCATTTGTGCCTTTTTGGATTCGAAGATATTTTGAAAAACCGTGGGAGGCTAAAAGACCGCTTAGCCCCTCCAAAATTTGAACTGCTCTTAAAATACGGTACACCATTTCCTAATACTTTAATTGTACTTAATTGTGCTTTAGTACACACCATTTGTGCCTTTATGGTTTCGGAGATATTTTGAAAAATCGGGGGGGGGGCTAAAAGAACGCTTAGTCCCTACAAAATTTGAACTGCTCTTAAAATGCGGTATAACGTTTTAATTGTGCTCATTTGTGTTTTAGTACTCACCATTTGTACGTTTTTGGTTTGGGAGACATATCCAATATGACGGAGAGGCTAAAAGAACGCTTAGGTACCCCATACGTCAGCTTTGCCTTGGACTCCCTTTTTCTATCAAACTGGGCTCCGTTCCGGCTCCATTCCCGACAGTTAGGGCTCCGTCAGGACTGCGCTGGAGTTCCGCAAGTTGTACGAAGTCTCAGTCCCATTGTAGGTCTCCTTGTTCGTGTTACCATCTTACGGTGTATTGTAAAAGCTAGTAGAAAGTTTCCCGCTGGGGATTATCATGATCATCTAGTGGTATATACGAAAGATTTTAATGAAAATAATTACCTTAGATAGTTGCGGCTCAGATCTGAGACCTTCTCTAACAGATGGAGGTCAGCTGCGCCTATAACGTATGGGCCCAATTCCGATTTCTAACGCTGGGGCCTATTTGACTTGTTCCCTTAAGGTTTTTTGGCTTTCATTCAGCTTATTTCAGTGAGTCTTTTGGTTTTTCCACTATCTTGCCTCCGTATGCCATTTTAATGCTCAGACATCTTTAAAATATATTACACTAGCTGTTAAATCAATTATCTTCGACTAATTGTTTATCAAATTTTTCACGTGACCCGTCAGCACAAACACTCGTTAAGTAATTAATGTTTATAACTATAAAACAATTTTTGTATTTAGAGGTATGGCATTACTCTTAAAACTAATGATCAACGTAACGCTCAAACACAAAACATGTAAGTCTGCAAAGGTTCTCCGGATATAAAACAACTTTCATATGACGTGGGTTGTAGTTTAAACGGCATACACGCAAATGCGAGAATCCATGTCTAAAACAGTCGCTACTCAAATATACGAATTATTGTTAAAGACACAAGGGTTAATATGGGATATGGGAATTCACAGTGTTCAAAAAATGTTACAAAAATTGGACCTGGATAAACGCAACACCAGGCGAATGAAGAGATTGATGTAACCCATAAAATATGTAATAGTACAAACACTGTAAAATCTAAATAAACAATAGCGTCGCATCCCCAGAACAAAAGAACCCAGCCAGCAAGCCACTGAAAACACCACAAACAAGCAAGAAAACAGCGGCGTTTTATCTAGTGGAATATACTAAAAACTAGTTCATGTAGCCCATCTGCAGAAAAAATCTATAAACTGTTGGGACAGGTTAGTAGCATTGATGCTAAATGACCTTGACCAAAACCTACAAAGGTTAACCTATTTTATACACTCATGAATTGGTCTCAAGTGAAAAGGTTATTTGGAATCACCGCTAAATAGGAGCCGCAAATCATCAATTCCTTCGCTGTCGATCGGAGAAAACAGACTTGAAAGAAGATAAACCGTGAAAATGTATGAAAGAACAACTGAAACATAACGAAACGTCGTACTTCATTGTATGAATAGTTGAAACATTCGCCCTTTTCAAAATTTTACCGATATCAAAAAGGCACAAATCATGTGAACTAAAGCCCAATTGAATATAATTTAAATAGTGGGACACTGTATACCACACTTTAAGAACAGTATTTCCGAAACAAAAAAGGTACAAAATACTAAAGCACGATTAAGCACAGTTCAAATACTAAAAAATGATTTACTGAATTTTAGCAACAGTTCAAATTTTTGAAGGGCTAAGCGTTTTAGCCCATCCGCGATTTTTCAATATATAATTGAAACCAAAAAGGCACAAATGGTATCTACTAAAGTAAAATTGAGCTAATACAATACGGTATACCACATTTTAGGGACAGTTGTAATTGTGAAGGGGGCTAAGCGTTCGTTTGAACTCCCCGCGATTTTTCAAAATATCTCCGAAACCAAAAAGGCACAAATGATGTGTACTAAAGCACAACTAGGCACAATTAAAATACTACAAAATGGAATACCGAATTTTAGGAACAGTTCAAATTTTGGAGGGGCTAAGCGTTCTTTTAGCCCATCCGTGGTTTTTAAATGTATCCGAAACCAAAAAGGCACAAATAGTGTGTATTAAAGCACAATTGAAGCACTACAAAACGTTAACCACATTTTAGGGGCAGTTCAAATTTCGGAAGGGGCTAAGCGTTCTCTTGGCCCCTTCGCGACTTTTCAATATCTCTCCAAAACCAAAAAGACACACATGATGTGCATTAAAGCACAATTGAGCACAATTGAGGCGCAACTGGCACAATAAAATATTTTTCATTTCTGAATTGATGGGGGGCTAAGTGAACGGACCTGTGTATAATATACCATTGCTTACTTGTATAACTTATAATTTTATTATAATTATAAAATACGAATTGTGGTTTGTTATAATAGAACATAACAGGATACCATTTGAAAACAGTGCTATGTTTATCTTAAAGCTCTACTAAAAATTAATTTTATTAAGTAAAACGTTACAATAATATTTAAAAGTCGGCAAAGGTATTAGAATGTATTAAAAATGTAAACAAGATTTGTTTTGAAATTGTTTCTAAAATTTGAGTGAATGCAAATTACATCAAAATGGTTACATATGGATGTGTTAATGTTCAGCGTGTCACTAATTGCTTGAAATTATTTTAGGAATTATTAAAAATGTTAATTGAATTTAAATAAAATTGTTCAATTATATATATTATTATTGGAATTAAAAGTTTGTTTGAAATTACTTACATTTGCTTTAATTAATTAACTAATTTCAATTGATGAATGGTGAATAGATTTTTATCAATAACAAAAGGGTTGTCAAAATTACACAATATTGTTATTAACAGTATAAATATTTTCAATAATAGCAGAAACACAATTCATACTGAAGTCAATAATATTATTAGTTGCAATTAAAAATTAAGTTGTAGATCTTAAATTAATCGATTGTTTAATATAACCGCATAAGTATATGTGTGTTACCGAAAGGAGTCAGTAATTGGTTGAAATTATTACACAAAAAGTTATAAAGGTTAATTTTATTTGAATAAAAAACTGTGCGAAGGTTAATTACAATTACAAAAATCTTCATCCAAAATTTAAACTTAAAAATAACTATAATCATCACAAACTCATTGAGAACCTTATTTAATTGGACAAAGCATAATAATTTCTATTAAGTTAACAAAGTATTATCGAAACAACAACGCATAATTATTGTCCAAATGTACATTAGACAAACCATAAGTAACAGACATAAAATTAAGTTAAATAAAATTTTAATTTTATTATAGGTACACAAGAGCACATTTCCGAAATAAATTTAAAAAGTCATTGATAAGAATTGACAGTTTTTACTCGTATAGAAAAATGTTAATTTAATTACCGTTAAAATCGCGCGCGGTAACAAAATTGAAAGAGAATTTTTAAGAATACAAGTTGATTGAGATGGTCCATCTAAGTGGCGCCCAAGAGGATACCAACACGTCCGCAGCTAATGGGGCAACACGCACATATACTTTACAGATGACATCATTTTGTCATCAGCCACAACCCTAATAAAAATAAAATTATTCGGTATCGGTGCCTATGACCTAACTGGCTGATTCCAATTCCCATTCTCAGCCATACATATACATATGGATAAATTTAGAATAATTCGCTCTGTCACTTTTTTTTTATTTGATTTATGGGTCAACGTTTTAATACGAAAACCCTCTCTTTATTTACAGTGGAAGATGTTACAAGTGGTTAACAACGAAGGATAGAAATTAATTAGTATAAAATTGAAGCCTAATTAATGTACGGTTTTAGATGTGATTTCAATGTTAAAATACAAGAAGTGTCGTAAAGTGATCATTTGATCAAGTTGGACCGGCCACGTCGGAGCCGCTAGTAGAAAGGGTTTCTGTGTAATGTCGCGTCAAACGGGCTCCCCGAGCCCCTTTGTCTGAATGGCTTGTACAACTGGACAATAGTGTCTTTTCGAGATGACTTACTTCGCTTCGAACCTTTTAAAAGGAATTCCTAATTGAGGAATTTTATTCATTTTTATGAGATTTTCAGTATACGAATTCGATAAATAATTTAGCTATTTTCCTTAATGTTGCTCGATACGAAATATTTTCTAATTTTTCATGTTTACCGCCAATGCAATTAAAAAATTTAATTTTATTTTTAATCTACAGGGTGTCAATGCGATATTTGGATAGATGAAAATTGAAATTAATCACTTCTGGTTAAGGTCAGCTCGGGTAAGTGTTTTATTTTCTTTAATCCTTTAACATTGTTACCGACAAGCATACCGTTAGGGAACTTCCAAACTGACAAACCTCGACAATGCATGCTAGAGGGCATTCTGAACACACAAAGTTCAGAAGCAAGATATTTCGTGTTTAGTAATTTCATTTGAACGCTAGTAGTTATGTGGACGTACAAAATATCAAAATAAAATCTTCGTTTTTATGAATTACATGCTTATAGGATAACAAAATTAATGTGAAGTAGTCACAATATATAACCGGACCAACCAGAAACGTCAATTACAAGGCATATAATATATTCTTTAAGTTAATTTGTGCTTATCTTATTCATTCCTTCTTCATACTGACTGTTTTTAAATATTATACAGCCATACGAAACATTAAGATAAACTAGGAATCTTCAAGCTATTGGACAATTGCATACCTCGCCCCGTTCAACCTGCAAACTTTATTACATTACAAGAAAAAGCGTTAATCAAATATTTGAAACCATTCTCTACTGATGAAAAGGGTTTTAGTAACAAGGGGTGTACAAACCTTAAATAAACAAAAAACAGTCTGTCTAATTTGTAAGCAACGAAAATGCGCCTGGCAGGTAAAAAACCAAAAAAATTATCAATAAAATTGTTTACATTATTTTGGCAGACCTGAAAACACATGCTTAAGACACTTTCTTTAAGGACAACCCAGTGGCGTAATCAGATTTTTCTATAGTTTATTTTTAATGGAAATCATAGATGGCTATGACATAAAAAATGCATATGGTTAGCCCTTTCCAATGTTATAAATTTATAGTAGTCAAAAATTATTATTAATTTTATTAAATACATAAATAAAAAGTTAACCTATGACCTGTACTTATATTATATTTAGAATTTACACCAGTTCTACATACATAAAGACAAAATTTACATCGATTGGGGCTTGAATCTCGATAGCGCAGTTGGTTAACGCGGTATTCTAGCAAAGTACAGGTCGTAGGTTCAAACCCTACTCGAGGTAAACTTTTTACTTATGTCATATTAACTTTTAAACTTATTCGTTCATAACAAAACTTAATAATTGTAGTAGTCACTTACTTTGAAAAACGTTCGAAATATAAAATATTTTTTCTTTACACTGAAGTAGGCTTTATTGCGGTAAATTTGTATTCACTCTTCTAATAAATTATTTATTAATTATAATAAGTTAATAATATATATTTATTAAAAAAATAGCACAGGTGAACAAAGCTAAGTAACATAAGAATTATACTTAAACAATTTAAGACATCTAACAGAAGCCAAGTCAATATATTTATATAAATATTCAGCGAAGATGTTCAAACTGAACGTGTGAATTTATTAATTCAATTGAACTAATTATGTACTGCAAAATCATTTCTATTTCCGCCATTTTTCAAAACAAATGACTACAAATTTGTATCATTGGAGAGGGCTGAACATAAGCATAGAGTCACAATTCTCTATGGTTTCCATTAAAAATAATTAAAATATTTATTTTCGATAAAATAAGTGACTATAGAAGAATATCTCAGTACGCCACTGGGTTGCCCTTAAAAAAGTGTCTTAAGTATGTATTTGCAGAAAAGTTATGGGCAATTTTCAAAATGGCCGAAAAATTAAAAGCGGTTGACAGGCACTGTTTTTACCATAAAATATTTTTCAAAAATCGAGACAAACTCATACAAATAATTATGCTGCGCCTGGAATTTAAAACATCGTGATAGTCTAGCGAAGCTTTCGTAATGATAAATAATAGCCAGGCTTGTGTTTTCCATGGAATTATAGTACAAGCTAGCATGTGAGAAATTTCCACATGCTGGAAAGATAATAGCGTTAATTTTCTATTTTTGCAATTTTGAAGATGCCGCCAGGCTCATGCGCCAATTTCGTAAATCCGCCAGACTTTTTTTTAATTGTAGTTTATGATAGTATCAATGTATAAATTTAATTTCAAGCATGTAAAAATAAGGGCTAGGGACCTGAAAAATCGGTCAAATTTTCCGATCCGCAAATTTTCAGCCTGACTTAGTTTCCTCAACTTGAGATAGGTCTGCATTTTCACAAGTTTCAAGTTGTACTTTAGTAAATGTAAACAATGGAATGGAATTCACAACTCCTGTAGCTCGGTTGGTAGAGCACTGGTCCGGTAAATGGGAGGGCATGAGTTCGAATCCCATTCAGGGGTATCTTTTTATGTTTATATTTTCTATTCTGTATATATATATATATATATATATATATATATATATATGGTTATTTGACGAATATTTAATAAATTTTCTTTCTTCACTATGATACGTGTATCAATAAAAATTGACAAGTATGACAAATAATGTACAAAGTTACTATTTTAAATTTTCTAAATCTTTTTTATTGTTGCAAGAAATTTTGTTATTAATTTTTATATGTAACATTTCTAAAATTAAACGTTTCTTTAAATTTGATTCTACATCTAAAATGTTTGTATCATCATACTGAAAGATGTGTCCTAAATCGTTTTAATGTTTACCCAAAGCAATACTTTTAGGTTTAACACGAACATCAGATTTATGTTGTGTTAATCTGTTTTTTAAAGGTTGTAAAGATGTTCCTATGTAAACTTTATCACAAGAACCACAAGGAATTTGGTAAATAGTATTAGTTAACGTTATTTTTCAAAATTTTTGATTTATACATCTGTTATTATATGAAAATACCGGATTTAGTTTAGATTTTTTATGTGATTTATATATTAAGCATTTTTATTGTTATAAGGAAGAGGTACAAAAGTAATTTCGTCATTTTCGGATAAGAAACCTACGGAAAATGACGAAATTGCCCCCTCATAAGATGTCCAGAAGGTTGGTATAAATATGAATTTTTTAGTTGATCTAAATTATGAAATGAAAAACAAGATTCGTAAACAAACCATACACAGTTTTCTAATTTTCCAAATACTATTACGGTACGTGCGTTTGTAACGGACCGACGTAACGAAAGTAACTGCGCGTTATATTTTTTTAATGTGTTCATCAATAGATGATGGTCCTCTTAAATATTCGTTAAAGTCGCCGTAAATAACAATATTATTTCAGTTTGGCAAATGTATCTGAAGCTTATCTAATGTGACGTTTATCTAACATTAATATAAACATTTTCTAAGAAAAGTGGAGGAAAAATAACGAGTTTCGGCAGCAACCTGTCCAGAATTGTGGCAGCGTTCAAAAAGATCATGAACGTAACTCATGCTCAGCGAGGCAACACGTTTGATTACTTTCATAAACGAAATAAATGAATATGTGAACAAAGATTTGAGGATGGGCTAACACCGAAATGACCTCAAATTTAGTTCTTTCCCAGCGGAGCAGTACGTTTGGCGGTTCTCCCAATAGAATTGGTGTGTTAATAAATATTTTGGAGATCAATGGCCATAAATAGAAGGGTTTTAAATTTTTGCCCAGCGAGACAATACGTTTGATCGTTTTCCCAACGAGATTGGTGTATCAATATAAACTTTGGGCAACAGTGATTCCAAATGTTAATCAAGAACGAAATAATTTTAAACATAGTTTATGACCAATGAGGCAATTCGTTTGACCGTTAATATGTGTATAAATAAAAATTTTGGGCAACAATGATTCTAACTGATCACTAAGACCGGAAAAACCTCAAATTTAGATCTTGTCCAGAGTTGTGAGTGTGGGGTTTTCCCCAACATAATTGGTGTGTAAACAAATGTTTTGTGCAACAATGATCGTAAATGGCGTCTAAACCCAGAAGGGCCTTAAATTTAGTTCTTGCCCAATGAGGCAATATGCTTCTCTGGTTTCATAATGATATTACTGTATAAAAATTTTTGGCCAGAATGATTTCAAATGGTGACCAAGACCGGAAGGAGCGCAAATTTAGTTGTTGCCTAGTGCAGCAATATTTTTAGCGGTTTTCCCAAGAAAATTTATGTATAAGTAAATATTTTGGGCGATTGTTCCAAATGTGACCAAGACCACAGGAGCTTCATATTTATTTCGTGTGCAGTGTTTTCCCAACGAAGTGGTGTAAAGGTTCAAAGCAACTCTAAATTCCGAAATTGGTGTAAATGACAATTTTGGGCAACGATGGATCCAACGGCAAGGACTCTAATTAAGTTCATATTTAGAGGGACCAAACATTTAGTAGGCCTCTAAATACGCAGATATTGGAAGAGTTAAAAGCAATATACCGACCAAATTCCTTACTTTCTGTTCTCTCAAGTATCTAACTGTTGAATAAGTACCAAATTGGTGATAACTTTTTGAAGCACAGCTGTCGAAAGTCTTCATTTCTACATCGATTTTGTTGGAAATGTATTGCTTCACTGGGTAAAAACTAAGTTTGAGGTCCGTACGGTCTTAATGTATTTAGAACCATTGTTGCCAGACAATTCTAGTGTTTAGTCACAATTTGGAATCAGTGTTGCCCAAAAAAATTTGTACATCAATTTTGTTGGAAAAAAAAGCGAAATGTATTGTGTCATTAACAAAAAAACAAATTTTAGGTATTTACGGTCTTGGTTACCAATAGAGACCATTGTTGCCTAACATTATTTTTTATGCACCAATTTCGTCAGGAAGACGGTCAAATGTGATCATTCTCTTGATAAGAACTGAATTTGAGGTAATTGTGGTCTTAGTCATTATTTGTATCTATACGCCCGTTTTATTGGGAACATGGCTGTGCTGGGCAAGGACTAAATTTTAGGTCCTTGCGGTCTTGGTCACCAATTAGAATTAATGTTAATTAAAGTTTTTATTTATACACCTATTTTGTTGAGAAAACAATAAAATGCTTACCTCGCTGCTCATACATGTGTGCGTGCGTGAGTGCGTGTGTGTGTGGAATTTAAATTTTTTCGATGTCTGAATTATGATCAACTCTATAGAAAAGTGTGTAAACATATTTTTTAAAGATAATTTAATTTCCCATAACTTTTCTTGATTAAAGTTTTTTAATGCTTAATGTAAAGCATTAAACGCTAAAACATAAGATTTAAAACGCTTAAACCTTATTTTCGATAGTTGATTGAAGTGGGCGACTTTGGAATTTTTTTTAAGTTAGCATCTACATGTCTATTAACCTCTATCCGACATGAAGTTTTAAACGCCCATCTGACAGATTATTGTTGTTATTTTTACAGGGTCGTCTACTGTCGTTATGAACGTATCACAAAAGAGGTTGCGTAATTATCCTAAATTTTATTTTATTTTTTTTTCCTTTAATTTCCACTTTGTGAGTTGGATGGTCGTGTGTTGGTCCACACCAGATATTTTTTACTTACTGTTCTCTTGAACATTAAGTAGTCACTAACCCGTCGTGTTTGCTTTTAACAAGCATAGAAACCAATTATGAAGGGTAAAACTAACCTACCGATCTAAACTACGTAAGGTGAATTGATTGTCGTATAGGTATCTCGAAAACTGCAAGCTGAGGTTAATTTTTACATTAGCTTCAAATAAATGCTATGTGGGAGGCAGTAGGCTTCAAAATATTAAACCAAAGAGCCACAAAGTTCAAAATTAGAGTTTTAGGTGTTTGGAAACACAACCTGAAGATTTCCACAAATGATGCATTTTACTTGAAAGAAATATGCTTTTCATAAATATTTTTGTTGAAACTGACCATTTTCGTTTCAATTCAAAACCTTGTTTTTATCTCGAGTATTTGATGAAATGAAACAATTTAACCCCTGTTAAATCCCAATAGTCCTTTGTAGTACCCCTAAAGTGGTTTAGAAGGGCCCTGTGTGCTAAAGACCAAAATTTGAAGTTTGTACCTTATTTTTACCTTGAGTACTTAATCCAACAAGGAAATTTTTATTTTACTTTCTTATTAAGCTTTAGGGATTCTGAGATTTTCTAAAACGGTTTTATATAGCAGAAATCTCTATTAGAAATATGCACCTTATTTTTATCCTTTATGATTGATCCAGTGAGAAATTTATCATCTTAGGCCCTTCAGGGGCCCAAGGTCAAGTTTGTAGCCCTTTATAGGACCCTAGGGCATTATGACGGAGTAAAATGTTAAATTCCTTGTTGAATCAAATATTAAAAATAAAAAAGGCACATTCTTCAAATCTCGACTTGCGTTACAAAAGATCCTTTTAGAACTTTTAGGGGCGCTACAAAAGGGTGTAAGGGCGCTTAAAAAAGTAAAAACGTATTCTAACGTAGAATTTTTCGCTGAATCTAAATATGAAATAAAAAAGTATGGTCCCCGTTTGAAGTTTTAAAGTTGGGTCCTTTTAAATCCATAAGGCCCAAAATCTGATATTACCATTAGATTTCTCGAAAAGATGACTAAAGGAACCTTTTTCGAATTTTCAATTTTTGAGCCTGAAAAAAGTTAACACGTTTCCAGACTTTTATACACCCAGCGTATCATTAAACTCAAAGTTTAGTTAAACCTCACGATAAATCCTAGTTTAAGCCACTGTCCATTACAATTGAGCTTCACAGTTTAATCATTTTTTTAAGTTTTCCACTTAATTTTTGGTGCTATGTTGGATTACAACATTGGTTAATTATGTTTATTAGTGTTTAATGTAATTACAGGGTTTTGAATATAATAACCAGTTATTGAATGTGGGCAACTAGTTGGTTAATTTTTCAAATAGATTTCACATTCGTCGTTACAGTAGTATTCGAAAATGGAAATGTTCGATATTTATTATAATAAAATTGAATTAACTTTGTTATTTTTTTCGAATACTGTTTATAATCAATTCCATTGCTCTGTGCTTCGATCCGTAAATGCGGAAGTTTGGCTTGTTTACTTAACCGTTCGTGTAAATATGGTATCGTTCACTAGAACGTGGATATTTTTGGGGGTTTTCCATAATTCAATTGACGAACATATAACGTTTTTCGAGGTTCACTGATAATGACGACTGTTACTTAAATCTTATACGCAAATGAAGACAAATTTGGTTTGTTCAATTCCTGGAATTGTCGCCGGATTAAAAGCAAACATTTAGCGGTGATGTATGTTTAAAAATAAATTTTTAAAATTGTTTATTAGAAACTCTGTTCACAATTACCGTACAGCAATAAATCTTCCCAGCGAATAGTGTGGCAGTGGCGTACTGTTTCGATAGGGGTTAGGTACAAAATTTGTATAAAGTGATGACTTACTTATATACTTAAGAGTACCATACTGTTTTTTGAAAGAAACTCCTTCATAATGATTTGTACACTATAAAATGGTTTAATTAAAGGTTGCGGAAGATTCTGTTATATTATTGATGTTTAAGTGGGGTTTGTGTCTTAGTATTAAATGAACTTTTAAAGATTTTTAGACTTGTCCCTCCTAAATGGTTTCACATTAGTGTGATGAGTCTTGTAACATTCTTTGCATTAGTGAGATCGTTAGCTACTTTTTTCCTTGAAGCAACTTAACAAAACTATTTATAGGTTAATAGTATTTGGAAAAGGTGCTGAAACAAATAAGAAAATGCTGTTTATAATTAGTGCCATTCTTGTATTCGCCTGGATCCATACTAAAAATGTGAATGAAACAAAATTACACTAAACATTAGCAACGCCAACACCAAAATCCATCATATAGTGTCGACGTAACTGTGGCAATGTGCTCCAGTATGACAGGTATTGGAAAATTTACGATATGCAAACTACGGGTACTGTAAAGGAACCGTCTTCATCTTCTAGTCCAAAGCTTTAAAGAGGAACCGACTTTGGATAAAATTTTCATGGTAATTAGTGAACATGTCGGTTTTCCAAAAATGGGCAGAATGCTTAACTAGAGAGTTATACGTAAAATCTATTTTTCTTGGAAAAAAACAAGCAGAAAGACTTTGTTTATGGATATGTTAGCCATCGTGTGTTGGAGACAGAAATATCTAAAAGAAATACGAAGTTACTATAGCGAAAGATATGTTTTACTAGGATGAGGCTTGGCGCTGTATGCCAAAATAAAATATTAAAAGTTGCCCCCAAAGCGTACAGGAATGTTGGTTTACCGTTTTCAACCAACCAAAACGGATAACTGTTTGATAATTATTACGGAGGTGTTTAAACAAATTCATTGAATGGATCCCACTGATTCCTTGAATACTTAGTGATTGTGATAGGCAATGCTTCATACCATTCCAGTCCACCTGCAAATGCTTGGAGGCAGGCTGCTACTGCTCAATTATTATTCTCAGAAAACATTAGAGGAAAACTTGTTAGAACTTCAAAGTGTTCTGTACCAACACGAGAAAAAGCATGTCGAATATGCAATCGACGAAATGGCTTCTAGTAGAGGAATATTTCGAAAAATTATTCTTTGGAGGATGAACTGAATGTAGTTAGGTTATTAGTCTTATAAATTTCGGAATAAAACATGGTGCACAAGTAGATTTGCCCTTATTAATTAAATAAGTTAAATTATAATTTTGCTAATTAGTAAAAATGATAATTTTTGGCTGAAAGTAAATAAAACAAACTATTTTTAAAGAATTGTTTTCACAGTGAATTTTATGAATACTAAACTCATGAAATTAAAATTAGCTAAAAATAATAACTACAATAGTTAAAAATACATCTCAATCTTATGATAACTGAATGAAATAGTTTTGTAAGTAAATTAGAAAAAATAATTGGAATGTTTTATTAAAAACTGATGTCAAGTATATGTGTATATATATATAAGTTAACTTAACTTAACCTTCACGCCATTCCCTTGCGAGGTAGGCAAAACAATCCCTGCCTCTTATTTATATTTCATTCACAATCTTTCTCCATGCTTTCCTATCTCCGTATACCTGCCTAGCTTCCGCAAGATTCATATATTTTCTCTGACATGCCCTTTTATTTTTAAAGCTCCTTACCTTACATTGTACTACATTCAGCCAAGTTTTACGGGGCCAACCAAACACGGCCTTACCTGTAACTTCACCCACATGTATTTTCTTCGTTAATTTTGCGTTGTTCATTCTCTCAATGTGACCAAATCAACGTAATGTACTACGTTTATATCTATTCATCATCGTATTTTCCTCGCCACAATCCGCCATTATGCATTTATTCTTTATCTTGTCTCTTCTCGTTTTACCACATGCGCTTCTCAGAAATTTCATACCCACGGCATTTATTTTTCTTTCATGCTTTTTTTGACATACCCATGTCTCACTTCCATACAGTATTGGCGGGATAAACACCATTATAGATTTGCTAGTTTCGCAGCTAGACACATGCTTTCGTTTCTCATTATCGTCCATTGTACCATCCGCAGTAAACATTCTACCTAGATATACCAGCTCGTCCACTTGCTTCACACTTTCATCTTGCAGAGTAAAAACTCTACTCTCCTTTCCACCTTCCCGACTGAACACCACAATCCTAGTTTTGTTCACTTTTACCTTTAGGTCCATGCTCATCAAACTTCCTCAAAGCAGTAAGTAGCTCATCCGCACTGTCACTTAAAAAGACTGTCATCTGCATACACCAGAAGTCGTGCATTTACGTCACCAACCATTACACCATTTGCACCGGTACATGCTTGTTTAACACATTTAACAACCACTTCTTCTCAATAGTAAAGTATTCACTCACACCACCTCTCACCCTAACACATGCCGGACTACCGTTTTATACTGCCCTTATTCCGTTTATTAGACCTTTATTTACGCCATATTCATTTAATATTCCCCACAGCTTCTCCCTGTTTACTCTGTCGTATGCTTTCTACAGACAAACACTTTTCGATCACCTGCTAGAGAGCATCCACCTGACACATCCTCTCCCTGGCATCAGACCACCATGCACATCCCAAATCTTAGCTTGTGTAGTTTCTCGTACTGCATCAATCAGTATTCTTCCAAATACCTTACCAGGCACGCTGAGCAAACTTATTCATCTGTAGTTCTTGCAATTGCTCGTATTCCCCTTACCCTCATACAGTGGTACCATGATCCAATACCTCGGCACTTTTCCACACATAAGGCATACATTGAATAATTCACACAATCTTCGTATAAGCTTTGCACCCCCCATACTTCTGCATTTGACAAGTGATTTCATCTACGCCGTTTTTCAACCTTCCCGCCGTTTTCTCTACCTCATTTATCCCAATATCCTTTCGGTTTTATTCGCCATTCTTTCTACATTCTCCTTATTTAGCACAGTCTTACTTTCTTCACTACTGTACAGCTTTCCGAAGTATTCTTGCCAGTATTTCCTCACTTCACAATCGTCCCATACTATTTCGTTGCTCATATTCATCACTCCTGCAGCGTTCAGTTTTGGGCCAAGTCTTGTATTTTTGACCTATTTCCAGAAGTTTTTTGTTTCCCTCAAAATCATTCTGCACTTTCTCTCCTTCCACAACCATCACTTCCTCTTTACTTATTCTTACTACCTCCTTCGCTTCTTTGTCTCTTAATCTGTGCACCTCATACAATCAATTTTTATCATTCTCAATTTTTGCAGCAATCATTGCCATGTACGCACTTTCAATGTCAGTGTCTTTTATTTGTTCGTTCCACACTGTTTGATTCACATTCAACTCTACTCACAGTATCTGCGTATTTCGTTCTCGCACCATTATCCACTAGTTTGTCTACCCTAATTCTGGAAGTCCGCATTACCTTCTCCGGGCCCACTTTTGCCCAAAACTCACACTCGATTCAACCAAAAAGTGATCCGATCCACACTCTGATCCGCGCATTACTTTTTGTGTCTTTCACCAGGTTTCTAAGCCGTTCATCATACACTATCAAGTCTATCATCCTCTTGGATTCACCTCTTTGTGATTTAGGCATATGCACATTTTAATGTTTAAACCACGTATTAGATAGAAACAGGCTTCTCTCCACACAGATGTTCCCCAGGCGTTCACCATTTTCATTGACTTTTGATCTCCGAACTTTCCTAGAACGCGTTCAGTATGTTCTCTCTGTACACCCACCCATCCGTCCACACCCCCCACTATCATCACTCTTTCGTTTGGCTTACATACATTCAACACATTCTCTACTTCTTTCCTGAAGTTCTCACGCCCCTTGTCTCTTATTCCATTCACCGGTGCATAGCATGCAATAATAAAAATTCTTCGAAACTTCACTTTCATTCTAACCCACATTACCCGGGGAAATACCAATTCGTACTGTTTAACACATATTTCCGCTTTTTCACTTACGATCACCCCAACACCTTTTGCACCATGTACTTCGATCTCAACTCCTGAGCATAGTGCTAGGCTGCCATTCTCCATCTCCACAGGATGCGCTTTGTCTTCAATACACACAGAATATCAAGGAGTCTTTCGTACATTACATTCGCAATTTCAAATTCCTTACCATGCATACCTCTAACATTCCACGTCCGGCTCGCCATTCCACAGTCGTCTAAACGGGGCCTTTCTGTTTCGATCTTAACCGACCGCTTGTAGCCAGGTCGATCCGAAGCAATTGTATTGTTCTCTTGAGTAATGCCATAGCGAGCAGACCGGTTACTGACCAAATCGTGCCCCGGACGATGTAGCATTCCCTACTAACGGTATCGTCCTACTACCGCACAGTTATTTGTTTACTGCCTCGACACGTAAGGAAGTGAGATGTAGAAATATCGACAAGTCGAGAAAGATATAAATAATAGAGCGTTCACTTACTGTATGAATATCTAAATGTACATATATACATATACATTTTTTCACCAGATTGCTCCCTATACGATTCTTGGCTCTCGCACCACTCACCCGACTTGCTGTTATTTATTTGCGACCAAATGTTTCAATTATTTTTAATCTTGACTTCCGAGTTATATTTATCTATCAAATCTGCTTTATTATAGTCGCGAACCGTGACAACTTAAACGTTTCCATCCATATATATATATATATATATATATATATATATATATATATATATATATACATATAATATAAATTAATTGTTATAATTAGAATTATTGGTAAAAGTAGGCAAAATGTAATTTAAGTTTTGAGACGCATAATAGAACTATAAGCAACCACTAAAATACATTACATTGACCGTGTCCACACCGTCAAAAACTCTACCAGGGGCACTTCGTCGAATATACTCACTACGCCGAATATTTCGCGGCGGACAAAACACCGGTTATGTCCCAATCGATTACTTTCACAACGCCCAACAATGTACTAGGTGCAGTGCACCTTCTGTGGTCCACCATCGACTAGAATAAGGACCACTGCGCCAACTGTGCGTATTACCCCATATATTTTGCAAAAGACGATGGACATAACGCCGACAACTTTCCATTCCTGTAAATTGACCTTGATAGAATGTACACAGATATTAATTACTAATTTCTGTTTGTTATGCGGGATCCCACATAGGTAGTTTATCTAATCAAATGTCGCTTACTCAATTGAATATTGAAATCTTTAAGTTCTATAAAATTTGAGTTAAAATTGCAATTTATGAATATCTTGACGATCGTTAACTTAAGCGAGAAACGTCAAATACAATTTAGATCAACTAATCATGAAGATAATGCATGGACGTGTATTTGTGTGAGTGTGTGTGTCTGTGTCTGTGTCTGTGTCTGTGTCTGTGTCTGTGTCTGTGTCTGTGTCTGTGTCTGTGTCTGTGTCTGTGTCTGTGTCTGTGTCTGTGTCTGTGTCTGTGTCTGTGTCTGTGTCTGTGTCTGTGTCTGTGTCTGTATCCGTGTCTTTGTCTGTGTCTGTGTCTGTGTCTGTGTCTGTGTCTGTGTCTGTGTCTGTGTCTGTGTCTGTGTCTGTGTGTGTGTGTGTGTGTTTTTGTGTTTGTGTTCGTGTTTGTGTTTGTGTTTGTGTTTGTGTTTGTGTTTGTGTTTGTGTTTGTGTTTGTGTTTGAGTTTGTGTTTGTGTTTGTGTTTGTATTTGTATTTGTGTTTGTGTTTATTTGTAGGTGTGTTTGTGTTTGTGTTTTTGTTTGTGTTTGTTTGTGTTTGTGTTTGTGTTTGTGTTTGTGTTTGTGTTTGTGTTTGTGTTTGTGTTTGTGTTTGTTGTTGTGTTTGTGTTTGTTGTTGTGTTTGTGTTCGTGTTCGTGTTCGTGTTCGTGTTCGTGTTCGTCTTCGTGTTCGTGTTCGTGTGCGTGTTCGTGTTCGCGTTCGCGTTCGCGTTCGCGTTTGCGTTTGTGTTTGCGTTTGCGTTTGCGTTTGTGTGTGTGTGTGTGTGTGTGTGTGTGTGTGTGTGTGTGTGTGTGTGTGCATGTGTTTGTGTGTGCATGTGTTTGTGTGGCTGTGTGTTTGTGTGTTTGTGTGTTTGTGTGTGTGTATGCGCACGCCAAGTGCGGGTGGGTGTGCTTGTGTGTGTGCGTACATGTATATGATACATCTTGTGTTTAACACCTAAATCGGAACTCTGGATATTTGGCAACTGGCTGTTTCTAAACGGGATGCTCTGCGAATCAGCCTACTGAATCGAAAATCGGGATTTGGACAGTTCACTTAAACTTTTGGATTACGATTCTGTCGAATGAAGAAGCTCTACTAACGCTGTTATTCAAATGTAAGAATATGTACGTTAAAGTAGTGGTTTATCTCTCTTGGAAATATTTAAAAGCATTATTTTTGTATCTACTCTATAAAGATTTTGTTCTAGGTCAAGTTTATTTAGAAACAAAATTCGATAAATTTAAATTTATTATTTACTATATATAGAAAAAACACTGCGCTTAGTTTCAACGTTATTGTAAGGAGAAAACTTAATAGAATACTTGCTAGGTTTAGAAATGCTAATTACGGTACTATCTTAACAGGATTAACTTCAGTGTAATAATTATAGGATTATGTACAATATTTACATTAGGTAGGTACTCAGTGTTATCTGAAAAGTAACATTATCGTGAGCTGTGGTTGCATTTCTGGGCTCTTATCCGGTGAAGAAGATTAAGTTTCAATTATAATAAATGTTAAGAGAACTTAATGGGTTATTGCATACCGATTTATTTGATTGTAAAGTTAGGTTAACACAATAATTGGATTTATCAAGAAATTGTATTTGCATTAACGCCGTAAAGTGGTTGGGGTCTTCTTTAATAAATAATTATTCTGGTCTTATACTGCATAACACCGGCAGGTCGAGATCTCGCGGGATCAAAGTTGATTTACAGAAATTCGGGAACATTTTACAAGTGTTTAAATAACGGGTCATCAGTAAAATTCAAACGAGAGACGTTATGTTAATTAAATCAAATCTAACAGGCAGCTAATTATATCTTCAGGAAACAGGACACTGCTCCACGTAAAACTACTGGATTTTATATATTCATGTTAAATTATTTAATCAGGAAAATTGCTTTAAGTAAACACAGCATTTACTTTTGGGACAGCGGTTAAAATAAACTGAGTTTTGAATATGAACCTCATAATGAACTAATTTTGTGTAAAACGGGATTTATATTAAGCGAATATTACTATTGCTTCCTTGTGGGCGGGATTTTGTGTTTGAGGTTTTAAGGCAGAAAACACTACTTCGTCCTACCCTGCTGGTATACGCTTGCCCTGTTTTCTGGTGTGCTAGTAATTGTGTATATAATGAATCAAACTGATATGCGGGTGACGTTGTATCTTAAACGTCTCTATGTTGAGACAGTCGCTCAGGTAAATACTTGAATTGTAAAATCTCAAGTAAGCTGATCTGAAATGATTAGGTTGTGCCGGGAGAGATTGAAAACTCCTCAGCAAAACTCCATTTACGTTAACGCGTGTTTCTGTTCTCTATAAATGCGCCGTGGACAGTTATTGGTCTACTGTGGGCGGAGGTAAACGTTGGTGGTTCTGACGTAAAAAAACTGTTCTAGTAATAAAGATGAGAGGATAATAATTGATTATTTCTTAATTCTGCACTCTATTAAGGAAAATGATAAATTAATAAATAATTTATCGAGTTTTGTACGAATGTTAGTTTTGTTTCATGTAACATTGCATTGTTTGGGGGAAGGTGCTAAATAATGTAACATAACACAAGAGTCACGCCATTCCCTTGTGGGGTAGGCAAAACAATCGCTGCCTCGTTTATTTGGAAATCTGTCTCCATGCTTTCCGATCCCTAGCTTCCGCTAGATTCATACATTGTTTCTTGTTTCTTTCCTTTATCATACATTCTACTACATTCAGCGAAGTTTTATGCGACCTACCAAGCCCGCCCTTACCTCTAACCATACCCACATATATCTGCTTTGTTAATCTTGCATTGTGCATGATTTCGGTTTGACCAAACCAACGTAGTGTACTACTTACATACCTATCTATCATCGTCCTTTCTTCGCCACTCTGTTATCATTATACACTCATTCTTCATCTTATCACTTCTCGTTTCACCGTATGCGCTTTTCAGGATTCTGATTCCCACGGCATTTATTTTGCTTTCGTGCTCTTTTGACATACCCATGTCTCACGTTCATACAGTACTGACGGGACAAACGCGCCATTATATATTGCTCGGTTCATAGCGACGCTCATGATTTCGTTTTTGATTATCGTCCACATACTTCTAATTACTCTCCTTCCAGCGTTGACCCGTCGTCCAATCTAACCATCTATTGTACCATCTGAAGTGAATATTCCCCCCAGATATACAAACTCGTCACCCTCTTCCACAATTTCATCATGCAGGGTAAATACTCTACCGTCCTTTTCACTTTCCCTATTGAATACTACAATCTTTGTTTTGTTCACGTTTACCTCTAGGTCCATGCTCTCACAGACTATTTGAAACTTCCTAAGAGCAGTTTCTAGCTCATCCGCATTCGCGGTTAATTGTGTTATCTGCATATACCAGAACTCGTCACCAACCATTACACCATTTGTATCGGTGCATGCTTGCCTAACATATTTATCCATGTATACATTGAACAATCACGGTGACATAACACAGCCTTGTCGCACTCCTTGCTCAATGCTCAATGCCATTGTGTATGCCTATATTCCGTTTATTAGACCTTTACTTACGCCATATTCATTTAATATTTTTCAGCTTCTCACTATTCACTCGGTTATGTACCTTCTCCAGATCTACAAATGCACTGTACAGCTTCTTTTTTACACTTAAACACTTGCTGGAGAGCAATCATCTGATCAACACACGCTTTACCTGGCATGTAGCCACCTGTGCATATTCCAATTCTTAGTTTGTATAGCTTCTCGTATATCAATCAGTGTTCTTCCAAATACTTTACCAGGCACGCTGAGCAAACTTGTTCTTGTTCCACTTACCCTTATATAGTGGTACAATGATCGCGCTCTTTCAACCACTCGGCACTTTCCCACAGTTAAGGCACACCGTGAATAATTCACACATTCTTCGCATAAGCTTTGCACCTCCGTATTTTAGCATTTCACCAGTGATTTCATCTAAGCCTGCTCCTTTGCCGTATTTCAACTTTCCTACCGTTTTCTCTATCTCATTTAAGCCCAATCTCATATAACCCAATATCTAGTGTTAACATACTATTTTCTGTTTGAAATAAAGCCAACGAATTGATGGTCTTATTCATTTATTCCCGGAATGGTGTTCAAGAACTCCATTGCGATCCTACGGCTTGCGGCTACATGATTAATTAAAATACGTAAGAAAGCAAAGCATTGTCCGAGATGTCTTCAGATATACCAGTTTAAAGATAGAAGTGGAAGGTTTGTAGTGATTTTAAAAAATTTAGCTCGGGCAGAAGTAGTTAGTTGTTGGATGTCTACTATTGATGAAAAATGCTATTTCTATTTCAAGATTCTATAATTTATTAGTCTACGGAAATTGTGAATAGAATTATCTAATGTAGGAAGACGTGATACAAAAACAAAGAGCGTTTGCATTTATGCAAGACAGTTTGTTCTAGAGAAGGATGTACCTAATTACCGTTTTAATCGTTTTTTAAAAGCTACAAGAAATCTACTTATATGATTGTATCTTTTATCAAATAGTGGTTTAATAATATCTATTTGCAACAAATTACATAGCTAACGGTGGATGGAAAAACGGCGACTATGCATAAAAATAGCAGCAAATTTACATTAAAGCGTTGTACAGGATACCATATTAAAATTTTGTTTCTATATAAATATTTATGGTGCACATGCATGGTTTTTAACTAACTCTTCTCAGTACAGTGGTTTATCAACAATTTAAATTACTTTCTCTTTCAATAACAAATACTAATGGATACTTAATTTGTAGCCACGTTTTTCAAGAGGAATACGGTTATCCCTATTACGACTAATTTCTTTATAACGTCTTAATTTATTGAAAGAAAACCCGCGGACATTGTGCGAAGACTATGTTATTATTTTAGTAAAGTTTTGTTCTAGTGTAATTTGATTATGAATTACTTCATTAACAGTATAATTACTAATTTTATGTAAATAATGCTATTTGTATTTCAAAAAATGGTTCGTTAGTCATCAATAGCA
Organism: Vesta saturnalis; assembly: GCA_036346205.1. NCBI lineage: Eukaryota > Metazoa > Arthropoda > Insecta > Coleoptera > Lampyridae > Vesta > Vesta saturnalis. The sequence continues at coordinate 1,655,074 of JARFJB010000102.1, forward strand.
AGATTTTGAACCTTTCTAGCCAAATTTACTAACTAACCTTGAAAAAAGCCATTTTGAACTGAGAAATGTTAAATGAGCTAACATAAAACGTGTTACATAGCACTAATGAGAACTACCTCATTATCTGGCTTAACATCTTATGATGGGTGAATAAACCTACCACCACACGGGAAAAATTGCTTGAACAATACGTGAGCACAAGCCTTCAAATATTTTGAATGATAAAGATCTGCAATAATTCCATTACCCGAGTTATTGTTTAAACGCGATAAATAACCTTAATGGTTTAAAGTACCAAAAATTGAGGATTGATATCATTGAAACACAAAGCTTTACAGAATAATGCATATGCAGATTTATTATATATTCTTATTTATTTCATATTCTAATACCGATTCAAAACACCGATCCAATATTTTAAACGACTTCCTGTGTCGGTGCCTGTGTCGGTGTCTGTCTGTTTCGATATCTGTCTGTCTGTCTGTCTACATCTGGGTTTTCATCTGTGCCTGCGTCCTTCTCTGTGCCTGTGCCTGTGTCTGTGTATGTGTCCGTGTCCGTGTCCGTGTCGGTGTCCGTGTCCGTGTCCGTGTCCGTGTCCGTGTCCGTGTCCGTGTCCGTGTCCGTGTCCGTGCCTGTGTCCGTGCCTGTGTCCGTGTACGTGTCCGTATCCGTGCCTGTGTCCGTGTCCGTGTCCGTATCCGTGCCTGTGTCTGTGTCTGTCTCTGTGTCTGTGTCTGTGTCTGTGTCTGCGTCTGTGTCTGTGTCTGTGTCTGTGTCTGTGTATGTGTCTGTGTATGTGTCTGTGTCTGTGTCTGTGTCTGTGTCTGTGTCTGTGTCTGTATCTGTGTCTGTATCTGTTGCTGTGTCTGTGTCTGTCTCCGTGTCCGTGTTTGTGTCCGTGTCCGTGTCCGTATCTTGGTCTGTGTCTGTGTCTGTGTCTGTGTCTGTGTCTGTATCTGTGTCTGTCTCTGTGTCTGTGTCTGTGTCTGTGTCTGCGCCTGTGTCTGTGTCTGTGTTTGTGTCTGTGTCTGTGTCTGTATCTGTGTCTGCATCTGTTGCTGTGTCTGTGTCTGTCTCCGTGTCCGTGTCCGTGTCTGTGTCTTGGTCTGTGTCTGTGTCTGTGTCTGTGTCTGTGTCTGTGTCTGTGTCTGTGTCTGTGTCTGTGTCTGTGTCTGTGTCTGTGTCTGTGTCTGTGTCTGTGTCTGTATCTGTGTCTGTGTCTGTCTGTGTCTGTGTCTGTGTCTGTATCTGTGTCTGCATCTGTTGCTGTGTCTGTGTCTGTCTCCGTGTCCGTGTCCGTGTCTGTGTCTTGGTCTGTGTCTGTGTCTGTGTCTGTGTCTGTGTCTGTGTCTGTGTCTGTGTCTGTGTCTGTGTCTGTGTCTGTGTCTGTGTCTGTGTCTGTGTCTGTGTCTGTGTCTGTGTCTGTGTCTGTGTCTGTGTCTGTGTCTGTGTCTGTGTCTGTGATCTGTGTCTGTGTCTGTGTCTGTGTCTGTGTCTGTGTCTGTGTCTGTGTCTGTGTCTGTGTCTGTGTTTGTGTCTACGTCTGCGTCTGTGTTTGTATCTTTGTCCGTGTCCGTGTCCCTGTGCGTGTCCGTGTCTGTGTCTGTGCCCGTTTCCGTAGCTTTATCTGTGTCTATATCTGTCAGTGACCGTTTTCGTGGCTGTGTCTGTATCTGCGTCTGCGTCTGAGTCTGTGTCTGTGTCTGTGTTTGTGGCTGTATGTGTATGTGTCTGTGTCTGTGTCTGCGTCTATGTCTGTGTCTGTATCTGTTGCTGTGTCTGTGTCTGTCTCCATGTCCGTGTTCGTGTCCGTGTCCGTGTCCGTGTCTTGGTCTGTGTCTGTGTTTGTGTCTGTGTCTGTGTCTGTGTCTGTGTCTGTGTCTGCATCTGTGTCTGTGTCTGTGTCTGTATCTGTGTCTGCATCTGTTGCTTTGTCTGTGTCTGTCTCCGTGTTCGTGTCCGTGTCCGTGTCTGTGTCTTGGTCTGTGTCTGTGTCTATGTCTGTGTCTGTGTCTGTGTCTGTGTCTGTGTCTGTCTGTGTCTGTGTCTGTGTCTGTGTCTGTGTCTGTGTCTGTGTCTGTGTGTCTGTGTCTGTGTCTGTGTCTGTGTCTGTGTCTGTGTCTGTGTCTGTGTCTGTGTCTGTGTCTGTGTCTGTGTCTGTGTCTGTGTCTGTGTCTGTGCCTGTGTCTGTGTCTGTATCTGTGTCTGTGTCTGCGTCTGCGTCTGCGTCTGCGTCTGTGTCTGTGTCTGTGTCTGTTTGTGGCTGTGTATGTGTATGTGTCTGTGTCTGAGTCTGTGTCTGTGTATGTGTCTGCGTCTGAGTCTGCGTCTGTGTGTGTGTCTGTGTCTGTGTCTGTGTCTGTGTCTGCGTCTGTGTCTGTGGCGGTGTCTGTGTCTGTGTCTGTGTCTGTGTCTGTGTCTGTGTCTGTATCTGTGTCTGTATCTGTTGCTGTATCTGTGTCTGTCTCCGTGTCTGTGTTCGTGTGCGTGTCCGTGTCCGTGTCTTGGTCTGTGTCTGTGTCTGTGTCTGTGTCTGTGTCTGTGTCTGTGTCTGTGTCTGTGTCTGCGTCTGTGTCTATGTCTGTGTCTGTGCCTGTGTCTGTGTCTGTGTCTGTGTCTGTGTCTGTGTCTGTGTCTGTATCTGTAACTGTGCCTGTATCTGTTGCTGTGTCTGTGTCTATCTCCGTGTCCATGTTCGTGTCCGTGTCCGTGTCCGTGTCTTGGTCTGTGTCTGTGTCTGTGTCTGATATTTATTATGTTTAAACGTTTCACATTAACACTCTATAAAATATTCTGTTTGGGATTGATTTAATGGTTACTTTAAATTATACCAAGTCTAATCGTTTCGATAACACTTCTAGTAATATCTTCGTAGTATCAATGTTTTAAAATTGTTAAAGGTAATGTAGTTACATTTCTAGTCACAATTTGAAAAATTCACATAAACATAAGCCTGCATTAAATAATTTGAAACTTAAGCCATTAAAATTGATAAGATAACTGGTCATTAAATTAAATATTGTTAACTGCCTCAAATACAAACGAACTCTCTAGCAAAGTATCAATGAATTTGCATTGAAAACACGTTTAACAAATTTAATCTTTAATGACTAAGTGTAATTGTGTAACTCAATTTTAATGTAGAGCATTCCAATAACATTCTCAAATATCAGTTAATTAACACAAGAGTTATGTTTATCATATTGAATTTTTACAAAATGCACAATCAGAACTTTTTACTAATCTTTAATTTCAATTTAATTTCAACTACATGTTAATTAGCTGTGAAATTTAACTTAATTGATAATCTTTACTGTGTTTTAAAATACACTAGAAACTTGTTTTCCATTACTTATAAGAAATATGCTTTTAATGATTCAGTTAGTACACCGTAATATCAAATTTTCCATAAGTGATCGTTTTAGATTTCACAGTGATTAGTCTAGTGTCTGTGTCTGTGTCTGTGTCCTCCTGTTGTGTTCTGTGTCTGTGTTACTGTGTCTGTGTCTGGTCATTTGTGTCTGTGTCTGTGTCTGTGTCTGTGTTGTGTCTTGTCTGTGTCTGATGTCTGTGTCTGTGTCTGTTGCTGTGTCTGTGTCGTGTCTGTACTGTGTCTGTGTCTGTGTCTGTGTCTTGTGTCTGTGTCTGTGTCTGTGTCTGTGTCTGTGTCTGTTTGTTATTGTCGGTCTGCGTCTGTGTTTGTTCTTTGTCCGTGTCCGTGTCCTGTGTCTGTCCGTGTCTGTGTCTGTGCCCGTTTCGTAGACTTGTATCTGTGTCTATATCTGTCAGTGACCGTGTAACATGGCTGTGTCTGTATCTGGTCTGCGTCTGGTCTGTGTCTGTGTCTGTGTTTGTGGCTTTGTAATGTCTGTGTCTGTGTCTGTTGTTCTTTGTCTGCGTCTGTATCTGTTTGTCTGTGTCTGTGTCTGTGTCCGTGTCTATGTCTGTGTCTGTGTCTGTGTCTGACTTGTCTTGTGTCTGTGTCTGTGTCTGATGCTGTTCTGTGTCTGTATCTGTTGCTGTGTCTGTGTCTGTTCGTGTCCGTGTTTGTGTCGTGTCCGTGTCCGTATCTTGGTCTGTGTCTGTGTCTGTGTCTGTGTCTGTATCTTGTGTCTGTCTCTGTGTCTGTGTCTGTGTCTGTTCGCCTGTGTCTGTGTCTGTGTTTGTGTCTGTGTCGTGTCGTATCTGTGTCTGCATCTGTTGTCTGTGTCTGTGTCTGTCTCCGTGTCTGTGTCGTGTCTGTGTCTTGTCTGTGTCTGTGTCTGTGTATGTCTGTGTCTGTGTCTGTGTCTGTGTCTGTGTCTGTGTCTGTGTCTGTGTCTGTGTCTGTGTCTGTGTCTGCGTCTGTGTCTGTGTCTGTGTCTGTGTCTGTATCTGTGTCTGTGTCTGTGTCTGTGTCTGTGTCTGTGTCTGTGTCTGTGTCTGTGTCTGTGTCTGTGTCTGTGTTTGTGTCTGCGTCTGCGTCTACGTCTACGTCTGCGTCTGCGTCTACGTCTGCGTCTGTGTTTGTATCTTTGTCCGTGTCCGTGTCCCTGTGCGTGTCCGTGTCTGTGTCTGTGCCCGTTTCCGTAGCTTTGTCTGTGTCTATATCTGTCAGTGACCGTTTTCGTGGCTGTGTCTGTATCTGCGTCTGCGTCTGAGTCTGTGTCTGTGTCTGTGTTTGTGGCTGTATATGTGTATGTGTCTGTGTCTGTGTCTGCGTCTATGTCTGCGTCTTTCCTGGCTTCCACGTTGGCCGTGTTTCTTCTGTACTGCTCCGTATTTTAGCATTTCACCAGTGATTTCATCTAAGCCTGCTCCTTTGCCGTATTTCAACTTTCCTACCGTTTTCTATCTCATTTAAGCCCATCTCATAACCCAATATCTAGTGTTAACATACTATTTTCTGTTTGAAATAAAGCCAACGAATTGATGGTCTTATTCATTTATTCCCGGATGGTGTTCAGATCCTTGCGTCCTCGGCTTGCGGTACTGTTATTAAATCGTAGAAGAAGCTTGTCCGTGTCTTCGTTCCGTTAAGTGAGTGGAGGTTTGTGTTTTAAAATTTAGTCGGGCGGTGTTGTTGTTGGTGTCTCTATTGTAAATCTTTTCTTTCAAGATTCTATAATTTATTAGTCTACGGAAATTGTGAATAGAATTATCTAATGTAGGAAGACGTGATACAAAACAAAGAGCGTTTGCATTTATGCAAGACAGTTTGTTCTAGAGAAGTGTACCTAATTACCGTTTTAATCGTTTTTAAAAGCTACAAGAAATCTACTTATATGATTGTATCTTTTATCAAATAGTGGTTTAATAATATCTATTTGCAACAAATTACATAGCTAACGGTGGATGGAAAAACGGCGACTATGCATAAAAATAGCAGCAAATTTACATTAAAGCGTTGTACAGGATACCATATTAAAATTTTGTTTCTATATAAATATTTATGGTGCACATGGTTTTAACTAACTCTTCTCAGTACAGTGGTTTATCAACAATTTAAATTATTTCTTTCAATAACAAATACTAATGGATACTTAATTTGTAGCCATTTCAAGAGGAATACGGTTATCCCTATTACGACTAATTTCTTTATAACGTCTTAATTTATTGAAAGAAAACCCGGGACATTGTGCGAAGACTATGTTATTATTTTGGTAAAGTTTTGTTCTAGTGTAATTTGATTATGAATTACTTCATTAACAGTATAATTACTAATTTTATGTAAATAATGCTATTTGTATTTCAAAATGGTTCGTTAGTCATCAATAGCAAGATTTTGAACCTTTCTAGCCAAATTTACTAACTAACCTTGAAAGCCATTTTGAACTGAGAAATGTTAAATGAGCTAATAAACGTGTTACATAGCACTAATGAGAACTACCTCATTATCGGTAACATCTTATAATGGGTGAATAAACCTACCACCAGGGAAAAATTGCTTGAACAATACGTGAAGCCTTCAAATATTTTGAATGATAAAGATCTGCAATAATTCCATTACCGAGTTATTGTTTAAACGCGATAAATAACCTTAATGGTTTGAAGTACCAAAAATTGAGGATTGATATCATTGAAACGCAAAGCTTTACAGAATAATGCATATGCAGATTTATTATATATTCTTATTTATTTCATATTCTAATACCGATCCAATATTTTAAACGACTTCCTGTGTCGTGTCTGTGTCGGTGTCTGTGTCTGTTCGTATCTGTTGCTGTGTCTGTGTCTGTCTCCATGTCCGTGTTTGTGTCGTGTCTCGTGTCATCTGGTCTGTGTCTGTGTCTGTGTCTGTGTCTGTGTCTGTGTCTGTGTCTGTGTCTGTGTCTGTGTCTGTGTCCTGTGTCTGTGTCTGTGTCCTGTGTCCTGTGTCGTGTCTGTGTCTGTGTCTGTCTGTGTCTGTGTCTGGTGTCATGTCCGTGTCCGTGTCCGTGTCTGGGTCTGTGTCTGTGTCTGTGTCTGTGTCTGTGTCTGTGTCTGTGTCTGTGTCTGTGTCTGTGTCTGTGTCTGTGTCTGTGTCTGTGTCTGTGTCTGTGTCTGTGTCTGTGTCTGTGTCTGTGTCTGTGTCTGTGTCTGTGTCTGTGTCTGTGTCTGTGTCTGTGTCTGTGTCTGTGTCTGTTTCTGTGTCTGTGTCTGTGTTTCTGTGTGCGTCTGCGTCTACGTCTACGTCTGCGTCTGCGTCTACGTCTGCGTCGTTGTCTGTGTCTTTGTCCGTGTTCGTGTCCGTGTATGTCTCCGTGTCCGTGTCCCTGTCCGTGTCCTTGTCTGTGTCTGTGCCCGTTTCCGTAGCTTTATCTGTGTCTATATCTGTCAGTGACCGTTTTCGTGGCTGTGTCTGTATCTGCGTCTGCGTCTGAGTCTGTGTCTGTGTCTGTGTTTGTGGCTGTATATGTGTATGTGTCTGTGTCTGTGTCTGCGTCTATGTCTGCGTCTGCGTCTGCGTCTGTATGTGTCTGTGTCTGTGTCTGTGTCTGTGTCTGTGTCTGTGTCTGTGTCTGCGTCTGTGTCTGTGTCTGTGTCTGTGTCTGTGTCTGTGTCTGTGTCTGTGTCTGTGTCTGTGTCTGTGTCTGTGTCTGTATCTGTTGCTGTGTCTGTGTCTGTCTCCATGTCCGTGTTCGTGTCCGTGTCCGTGTCCGTGTCTTGGTCTGTGTCTGTGTTTGTGTCTGTGTCTGTGTCTGTGTCTGTGTCTGTGTCTGCATCTGGGTCTGTGTCTGTGTCTGTGTCTGTATCTGTGTCTGCATCTGTTGCTGTGTCTGTGTCTGTCTCCGTGTTCGTGTCCGTGTCCGTGTCTGTGTCTTGGTCTGTGTCTGTGTCTATGTCTGTGTCTGTGTCTGTGTCTGTGTCTGTGTCTGTGTCTGTGTCTGTGTCTGTGTCTGTGTCTGTGTCTGTGTCTGTGTCTGTGTCTGTGTCTGTGTCTGTGTCTGTGTCTGTGTCTGTGTCTGTTTGTCTGTGTCTGTGTCTGTGTACTGTGTCTGTGTCTGTGTCTGTGTCTGTGTCTGTGTCTGTGTCTGTGTCTGTGTCTGTGTTCTGTGTCTGTGTCTGTCGTGTCTGTGTCTGTGTCTGTAGTGTCTGCGTCTGGTCTGTGTCTGTGTCTGTGTCTGTATCTGTGTCTGTGTCTGTTCCGTGTCTGTCGTCCGTGTCTGTGTGTCTGTGTCCTGTCGTCGTGTCCGTGTCGTGTCTGTGTCTGTGTCTGTGTTGTCTGCGTCTGCGTCTGCGTCTGCGTCTGCGTCTGTGTCTGTGTCTGCGTCTGCGTCTGCGTCTGCGTCTGCGTCTGTGTCTGTGTCTTTGTCCGTGTTCGTGTCCGTGTATGAGTCCGTGTCCGTGTCCGTGTCCGTGTCCGTGTCCGTGTCTGTGTCTGTGTGTGTGCCTATATCTGTGTCTGTGCCCGTTTCCGTAGCTTTATCTGTGTCTGTGACCGTTTTCGTGGCTATGTCTGTATTTGTGCATGTGTCTACGTTTGTCTGGCAGTACATGTGACCTTGTTTCCGTATATGTTTGTGCATGTATGCTTATGTGCAGATGTGCTTGTGAGCGGGTGTGCGTGTGTGTCCGCATGTGTTCTCGTTTCCGTATGTGCGTTTGTACGTGTATCCTTGTGTGCGTAACTGCGTGTGAGCGTGTGATTATGTGCGTGTGCGTGAAACTTTTTAATTTATGAAGGTCAAGTGTTTCTACTCCAAGTTCATTCGGACAAAAGAAAAATTCGTTGCTTAGTATTTATTGAGCTTTAACTGATGAAGGTGTGGTACGGATAGTGGCTCTTAAGACTATCTGGGTGGCCTTGATGATGTGGCATAGATAAACTCATGTATGGTAATGTCACGGCCAACCTCTAGGACGACACATGACAGGGAGGTAGATGTCAGAGTGAAAAGGTGTGATTATGACCAAAAAGCTTGGTTGAGGTTACGTAAGAGATGCCAGGCTTAGATCCATCTCTTTATTTCGGATGTAGGAATTGATTTGGAAGTTGTGATGAGTTGTAGAAGTAGCCACGGAAGCTGCTGAGAGCGTGTATTGGTAGACAGTTGCTTCTAAGAAGTAACTGTTTTGGGGATATTTCAGGTGCAATACCGGCATTTGAATAGGATATTGGGGGTGGAAGTTCATGATGAGGAAGCTGTTGATCTACCAGAGGTAAGTAGTAACTCGTGTCGCCGGTGTTTCCGGAATCGAAGTCAAGATAGGGTAGGTTACAATCGTTGCTGTGGGTGTACCGGTAGGAGTAACGGCACTAAGAGGTTGATTAGTATGTCGTGAAACTTGGTGTAAGATAACTTGTGTTTGCAAAAGTGCAGTCTCGCCGAAGTTGAACCTCTCTGCGGTTAAGCCTTGGAAGTTTGGACTCCGATAGAAGAGGGTGTTGGTTAAAAATAAAATAAAGTCAATTAAAATTAGCCTTATTACCCTGTCCTTGGATTCTGGTTGTCTTTAGTCTGTGATATTTCCTGAATGCGTTGCATGGCAGGTTTGTTAACGTTTCCGCTTGTCTTGCTTATTCCTCTTGGTAATGTTTCTGAACTGGTGAGCGCTTCCTTATTATAGAGACTTTCTGCTATCAGTGATTCTTGAAACTACAAATTATAAAGTGCTCGTTGTCGCTTGACCAAAAGTAATAAACGCTCTCTTGGCGCCACTTACCTTTAATTTTAGCAGGACGTCATGAACGCGGTCTAATTGATCGCAAAAACCAAGAATACGAACAGTTCACTCACCTATACTTTTGACTAAGCCTGTAAAACTTGCTTCACAATAGCTTGTGTAATAAGTCACTTAAAACCTTTAAGCTTTCTCGGTCAATCCGAAATATTTAATCTGTATTCTATGTCCTAAAAATTTTACACTTCATCCAAAATTAATGGGTTCTAGCAATTGCAGACAATTTCTACGCCTACTCACACCAAAAATTGCATCGACAATATTTTTATTAACTTTTTAACTAATAATTTTAATTAAAAATATTAGAAACGGGCTTATCTGACCAGTTAGGCCAAATAATTACTGTTTTCGTCACTACACTATAGTTACAGCTTATTATCAACATGTAATTCTTTTTGTCGCTTGACAATTTCAATTGGAATACTTTCATTTCGGGGGATCGCTGCGGTAATTCTTCTTTTCCTAAATTTTTGATATATTTTTCAATTCTTTTGTAAGTTGTTTTCCTCTAAAAACAGTGAGAACTCGATTAGAAGGTAAAAGAACCGCTTGGTTTAATGATAACCTTAGAATGCTAAGACAAAAGTTACAATTTTTTACTCATTGATGCAAGAAGCATATTGTCTTCCAAACCTACTCGTACATACAGTTAAGAACCATATTTATAATAAATACAGCGAGTCCCAGAAGTTATGTCTAAACTCATTTAAAGTTCAAGCGTCTAGTTTTTGGAGAAACGTGCAAAGAGGGTTTATTCATCGCCTTGGCTATTGCCAAGCCGCAAATGGTGTACATTTTGAACATTTGATTTGATTTGTTGTTGTGTTTTTTTAATGAACTGTTCCTTTTGACAGAAAACAAATGCCGCCTTCCTTGATACGTTCTTAATTGTTGATACGTTCAATTGTAAGTTCCTCGAGTTCTGTTGACATTAGGTAAAAGATATGGTACATGAGATTTACTCAGAATTCAAAGCAGATTCAGAAAATGAAATAAAAAACGGGTGTTGCCATTTTACAAAAGTTTGTGGTCGTAACTTATTTTGGGCCACCCTATATACAAAATTTTACCACTAAAAAAATCGCAGTCAAAATTAAAAATCGACATATCCAAGCGTTTCTCCAAAAACTAGAGCTTTGAACTTTAAATAAATTTAGACATAACTTCTGGGACTCGTGTATATAAGATCAATTAGAGCTGCTAAAATTAAACCAAATACTGCTTTCTTTTCCGGAGAAGTAAGGGACTAATTTCCATTTATCAACAGACGGATTTATGTTCCCTACTTGACCTGTAGATCTGGTCCAGTTTTCTTGCCATGTCGCTTTCTATTTTCGTTTTATATGTTTGACGATATTTGCATGAATTGCGATTTCTACTTTGTATTCTGTTGCATTTTCCGTCTCTTGTGCAACGTGTCGGGCGGCTAGGTCTGCTCTTTCATTTCCTCTAATGTTTATATGACTAGGGACCCATAGAACTACAATTTTACGTCTAATACTGCTAAGGTGTGTGATGGTGGATAATATTTGGGTTACAGGGTTTACTGCATATTGATTTTGGGGACCCATAATAGCACTATGCGAGTCGCTTACTATAATAAATTTAGTCCCATCGGTTGCGTATTAACAGTAGCGAAGGGCTTGCCAAGTTGGATAGAGCTCTGCATTATACATTAAGGTATATGCTAGCATTAGCCAACTGTATTCGATGTTCTTAGCAGAGAAGGCACACCTTATACTCTCATGACATTTTGAGCCGTCGGTGAATAGCCATAGATGGTCACTAAGATTATTGAGTAATGCATTAAACTTTGTATGAAAATGGCTGTCGAAGTATTTCCCTTTTTATGTTTTAATAGCTGGGTGCAAATGTTAATTTGTGGGACCGACCAGTGGTCCTAGGGGAAGCTTATTCGTAGGGTCTCATGGATCTGTTCTAAAGCATTTCTAATATTGTAGCATAGAGGTTTGTGTAATCTACTACTGTATGATCAATGGTATCGTTGTTAAACAAGATTTCATAGTTTGGATGACTTCTTTGGGCTTTTATCTTACAAGCGTACGCTAGTAGTATGTACGCAAGGTGTAGATGTAGTGGAGTTATGCTAGATTCAGAAGACAGGCTGTTACTTGCACTAGTATAGTATGTTCCTAAACAGTATCTCATACCTGCATTTTGTATTACCTCTAGAGGGTTTAATGTGCTTTTAGACGCGGAAGAATACGCTTCATATCCATAATCAGTTTTAAACTGTACATGTGATTTGTAGATTTTGAGAATCACTTCTAAGTCCGCTCCCCATCGAGTATTAGCTAGTGTACTCAGTGTGGCTTTCTCAGTTTGCAAAAGTGCATGTCTTATTAGATGACAGACTAAATCCCATGCTGTTTGAGTTGGCTGATATGGAGTCGATGGCCTGTTGTAATTTTGTATTTATTATCCATTGTAACCGCAATAATATATATATATATATATATATATATATATATATATATATAATCTACTCGGACTCTAAAGCATCCTTTCTCAAGAAATGAGGAAATAAATTTAGGTAAGTTTCCGCTGAAGTCCCATTCGTATAATTTTTCTAATATTCCATGTCTCTATGTCAAACCAAACTGCATACGCTACCGGAAAGCAACCAAGATATCAGTTTGGTTCAAATCACCAGAAGTCGAACACGGATCACCTGAAGATGACTAGTGCGATCCATCCGAAACGTCGTGATGGATGATATATATATATATATAATATACATATATATATATATATATATATATATATGAAGAGAATGGCGGACTAGCTCCTTTAAAGTAATAGTGTACTTGTTACGAACTAAATTATAGTGATAAACAGTAGTAACATTGCCAAATTTTACATTACTCTCTAATAAATTTATGTTCACGCGTAACATAACTGTAACGGGGCCAAACTTCTTGTTATCGATGGTTCCTTTACAGTACCGTATAACGATTGTGACTGGGAGCACAATCTACCAAGCATAACCCAGCAGCTAGCAAAGTAATTAGAGCCAGAAGATTTATTATTTGCACTGTGGTAAGCATAAGCCTTGTTAGCAGTTTTAGTAGACTTCATGAGTTTTCTAAAATACATCTCTAAAAATTCAAAAAGGGGGTAATGAGAGAATTTCAATTAACACATATACAAAGATACCGATAAACAACAACAAGACATTAAGTGTCTAGTAAATAATAATTCGTTTATGTAATAAACATATACAAAAAAATTGGGTTACCCAAATTATTTTTATACAATAACACACAATTTAATGTAAACTGTGGATTTCTACCACGAATATTAATTTAGAAAACGAGACATCAAAAACACAACAAAAACAAACCGATCTTCATGTGAAACGGTCTGTGTTTGAAGTTAATAATAAAGAGAAATAAATGCTCGCGGCTCAAAGTTTATGAAAATTAATACAAATAAAATATGACATTATAGTTCTTTATTCTCGTACATAATTCTAACTGAAGTTGATACACCATAGATAGTTAGAGAAAATAGATGAACAATGATTAGCAGTTATTATATACAAGTGACACACATATAGAATTCAAAAGTAAGTAAATTTTATATATAGCATTGGTTCATTTAACCAGCTTCCAATATTGTACATACCGTACAACTGGTACGAATAATCAAATGGTTCAACTGAAATCACTATATCCAATATAACAGCTGCACAATGTTCACTTGTGTAAACAGGCGGTAGATTGACGTTATATAATTAGTTATCATAAATTGATTGCGTCGGAAACTAGATGGAATGAATGTAACTGTAGATTAACCAGTTTCCATGTTCTCAAGAGATATTACATCCAAAGATATGTCAGTGGTGCGTAGATATTGGAATTAACAGTTACAGCAAGCAATTTTGAGCATAGACAGAAGGTGGCCATATAATTTCAGTAATAACCGTTATTTTTCTAAATATTCAGGCAACTCGATAACCATAATGTTGATATCATCAATGGAACAGAAAAGTCCAAAAAAGGAAATGGTCCTAAAGTAATTTCAGATATAAGAGTGATGTGTAATTAAGGAAAATCTAATAAAGTAACCTACGCACCACGTTGCATATAGAAAAACCTTATTCCTAAGACAAGGTAGTTGAAAAAGTAATGAATAGTAATTCTTATTCAATATAAGCAGTAATTTATATTAAGCATAGAAACTCTCCACGCACGTATTTTGGGAAGCGGTTATCTCTTATTAATGTAGATTCTATTTGTTATCGTTATATCGTAATTTTCTAGAAAGATTGTATAGTTATGTCATTAAATTAATTTCACTGGAAAAATAAGTAAATAAAGAGACATAACGATAAATTAAATCATTATACTAACAAAATAGAAAATTACCATTTAAATAGAGAATGCATAATAAGAATGATATACAAGAGTCAATGGCGTACCATGAGGGTTTTATTTAGGTAAGATTAGTAAGTATTTCTGCACGAAATTTACTTATGAATGTGGACTAAAATATACAAAATCAAATTACACACGTCACATGAGTTAAACCAAAATGTTAATTGTTAGTAATATCAGAGCAATAATTGCATTTATTTTGAGTTCGATACGATTTCAAGGTTATTTGAAGTAACGTAATATACTTTGAAATTGTTAAGTTTCGTTTTTACGTTAAAAATAAAATCACCAGCGTAACAATGACACAAGGTATGCATATATTTATATATATATATATATATATATATATATATATATATATACACACACATATACAGGGTGGATGTCTACTGCGTGGACGGAGGATTTCTCCTTACCTATTAAAGATTTCAAAACCAATTTTGGTGTGGTAATACACGATCATTGGGCTTACATTTTAAAAATATTTAGGTATATACAGGGTGATTGACAAAAATATGCCAACCCAAACCTTTGTTTTTTGTAATGGAACAGCCTGTATATTTTTGCATTTTTGGATTCACATATAGAATAAAAGTATATAAATTTGTATCTGTATCACAAATTGTTCAGCAGATATCGTCACTTTAGTACCAAACGATTTTGTAAATCTGTTTATACCACCGACTATTAATAATAGTCTACTAACAAACAAACTGGGAAATTTTTCGAGAACATGTAAAACTATACAGAATGATTAACTTACACGAAATGGAAGTTTTCACAATTTTTTCAAATGCAACACCCTGTATATTTTTTCACATTTCGATTCTACATAAAAAGTAGATATTAATTGATTATAGGTTTCATAGCCATAAGACGGACCCTTCTTGAGATATTGACGCTTTATTTGAAAATATTAACATACAGAAGAACAAATAAAACAAAATCCAGAGCAAATGGCAAACAAATTCTTTAACTGAAAGGAAAACTTAATTAATAACTAAACAATAAAATAATTCTCTACACCTAAAAATAAGTTGAACAAGTAAACATAAACCAATAAAACCTTAAATTGAAATTAAATGTTCAAAGTGCTGACCACGCCTAGCTAAACACTTTGCAATTCGCTCAGTAAACGAAAGATTCACTCGCAACAACATTAGAGGAGAAATGAATTGGAATGCAGCTCTAATTCTATTTTTCATATCTTCCCTTGTGGTGGGAGAATGTTGGTAAAGTGTTTCTTTAACGTACCCCCCAAAGGACAAAATCAAGGAGCGTATGACTGGCCAGTTTTGCACACCACCTCGTCCTATCCACCTCATCGGACAATTTCTATCGAGATATTGCCTAAAGTTGATTGCATAGTGTGGAGGGGCGCCATACAGTTGAAACCACATCGTACGAATATAATCTACCTCGATATTCTCCAGAAGCTTGGGTAAATCATTTTCTACAAACTATAAACATCTTTTTCCAGTAAGACTCCCATCAAATAAAAAAGGACCAACCACATTAAAATTGATTATACCACAACACATTAACTGACCATCGATGCTGGTGATCAACAACTCTTAAGATGTATGGATTGGTATCTGAATAGTGATGATATGTGTATTAACATTGCCATTATTGTGAAAAGTTGCCTCATCGGTAAATAGAATGTTATGAACAAAATTGGGTTCTTCATTGTCTTTAGTAGTTACCCATTGGCAGAAAGATTCACGATTTTGAAAATCTATTTCACTTAAAGTTTGATGTTGCTCGATACGTTTTTTTTAATAAAGCTGCGAACTGTATTTCTATTTAGGTCTAGGTGTGTACTTAGCTCTCTGGTACTAATTTGCGGATTTTCTATAAGACACAACTTGAAACTCAATTTCCTCATTTGGGCTTGTTTTGCACGCTTGAGATAACACACACTTCCAGAATTTATAAATCTCTCAACTACATTCATAAACGATTCTTTTCGTGGCTGTCTTCTCTCTGGGCATCGTTCACAGTACAAATGGGTAGCCAGCAAAGCATTTCTTTGAGCTTTGCCTTAAATAAAGATCATATTGACCATTTGTTCTTCGGAAAAATTCATTTTATACAAACATTGACAAAAGGACAATCCAAAAACACACAAACTAATGGAACAATATTTTAATGATTATACAAACGTCCAAGCAATAGATGCAATTGTTCCTCTTTATTACGAGCGGCTAGCCTACCTAATTTGTTTTGTAGAATTCTTTTGTTATAGTAAATTTGTATTCTATAATATTTTTACGTAAAAGCATCAATATCTCAAGAAGGGTCCATCTTATGGTTATGAAACCCCTTATCAATTAGTATCACGGTGAATGGAAATGTAAAAAAATATACAGGGTGTTGTATTTGAAAAAATTGAGAAAAATTACACTTCGTGTAAGTTAATCCTTCTGAATAGTTTTGGATGTTTTCGAAAAATTTCCCAGTTTGTTTGTTAGTAGACTAGTATTAATAGTCGGTGGTATAAACAGATCTACAAATCGTGGTGACAACGCTCACATCGTGGTTCCAAAGTTAACTCTATTTTGGTACTAAAGTGACGATACATGTAGAACGGTTAGTGATACAGATACAAATTTCTATACTTTTATTCTAAATGTAACATTGAATCCAAAAATGCAAAAATATACAGGCTGTTCCATTAAAAATACACAGTTTTGGGTTGGCATGTTTTGTCAATCACCATGTATATACCTAATATTTTTTGACTGTAGGTCCAATGATCGTGTATTACCACACCAACATTGGTGTTGATATCACTAATAGTTAAGAGCAATCCTCCGTACAGTAGTCACCACCTGTATATATATATATATATATATATATATATATATATATATATATATATATACACACATAGGGTCCGGCAACAAGAGCGCATTCTTCTATATCTTCCGTTTCATATAAGCTAGATTAATAAAATTTGGGATAGGGTTATAGTTTAGTTGTGTGCATATTTTAAAATTATTCCCGTGTATACAGGTTGTTTATTTAAAGATGACCAAACTATAATAAAACAAATTTAAATGGAACACCTTGTATATTATTACTTTCTTGAATTCTACACATTGTTCCTAACAAATTCGCAATATATTTCCCTATCCCTAAATATAGCCGTTTTTGAGTTATGTCGATTTTTATAAAAAAAAAATTGAAATTACAGAGATAGCTTTGAAAATGTGCCTCCTTAACCGTTGAAAAACAAAAGTTATCTAATTTATATCAGAACAAGTATACAGATAGAGCTTTCTTATAATACAAAGAAAATGCTATAATTCCATACAGGGTGTTTACAATCAGACATTATTCCAACTAGTAAAAGTTTACTTTTTCAAATAGAACACCCTGTATATTATTCCGTTTTTGATTTCTACATATTAACCCTTATCAATTCGATAAACAATTCCCTATCCCTAAATATAGCCGTTTCCGAATTATTTTAAATATTTCAAAATATATAAGAGTATAGGAATGTTTTTTTTAAATTCATGGTCTCGTATAAATAGAAAAAAAAAACAGTGGAAAACAATTGCATTGCAAATTAAAAAACGCAACAGAAACTAATACACAATAATTATTAAAATTATTTCCAAAAATACAAAACTAATAAAATAAAAAAAAATAATTTGACGCTAATCATTAGCGATAATGATTTATAATAATTGTTTAAAATGCTGACCGCTTTCTCGGATGCAGATCTGAAGTCGATCTTTAAAAGATTGCTCAACTCTACGCAACAACTCAGGAGTAATGCTATGAAAAGCCTGTGTTATACGATTACGCATATCTTCGGCAGTGGTTGGTGGTTCCCTATAGACAATACTTTTTATGTATCCCCATAAAAAGAAATCTATTCTTGTCAGATCAGGGGACCTAGCTGGCCACCTCATAGGTCCACTTCGCCCAATCCATTTATTTGGAAAGACTATTGAGATAATCTCTTACATCTACAGAGTAGGGAGTAGGACCGCCATCATGTTGATACCACATTGTGGCTCTAATATCAAGAGTAATATTTTCTAATAAGCCCGGTAAATCGTTACGCAAAAAGTTAAGGTACTTCTCACCATTCAAGTGTCCATCAAAAAAGAATGGACCGATGACATAATCCCAACGATGGCACCCCAGACACTTAAAGACCACTTATGTTGATTGTCAACTTGTCTTAATAAATGTGGATTTTCTGAGGAATAATAATGAAAATTATGTGTATTAACAAATCCATTCTTATGAAATGTTGATTCGTCTGTCCATAAAATATTATAAAAAAAATGTGGGTTTTGAGTAATTTTTTCTCTGGCCCAGTTACAAAATCCTACTCGATGATCGAAGTCTGCATCGCTCAATTCTTGGTGTAACTGAATATGATAGGGATGTAAGCGATTCTTCTTTAAAATACGGCCTACTGATCTCTAACTTATACCAACTATTTCACTTATGTCCTTTTGGCTTCTGTGATGATCCTCTTCGATGGCGAGAAGAACCCTCAATTCACTATCTTCGTTTGTAGAAGGTTTAACACGTTCATGTTTGGAGTAATTGGCACATCAAGTTGCAATAAATCTACTCACAACTTTCTGAAACGATCTTGCGTTTGGATGTCTTCTATCTGCATATCTTTCAGCATAAATTTTGATGGCCAATAAACAGTTTCTTTCTGCAGCACCCAACACGAATATCATATCAACTAACTCATTTTGTGCAAAATTCATTTTATAAAAATCTTGATTACTAACAATAAAACTCGTAAATGGTTAACTACAGTTTTATTTATTTACGTCAAACATTCAATTTTTATAAGAATTTATACGAGGCCATAATTTAAAAATGTCTCAATAATCTTATTAGAGATAGGGTTAATATGTAGAAACCAAAAATGTAATAATATACAGGGTGTTTTATTTAAAAAAGTAAACTTTTACTAGTTCGAATAATGGTTGAATGGCAAGTCAATTATAAGTACCCTGTATGCAATTATGTCATTTTCTTCACATTAAAAGGAAGCTCTATCTGTGTACTTATTCTCAAATAAATTCGATAACTTTTATTTTTCAACAGTTAAGGAGGTACATTTTTTCAAAGCAAACTCTGTAATTTCAATTTTTTTTATAAAAATCGAAATAACTCAAAAACGGCTATATTTAGGGATAAGGAAATATATTGCGTGTTTGTTAGGAACAATGTGTAGAATTCAAAAAAGTAATAATATACATGGTGTTCCATTTAAATTTTTTTATAATAGTTTGGTCTTCTTTAAATAAACAACCTGTATTCGCGTGAATAATTTTAAAATATGCACACAATTAAACTATAACTGCATTCCAAATTTTATTAATCTAGCTTATATAAAATGGAAGATATAGAAGAAGGCGCTCTTGTTGCCGGACCCTATATATATATATATATATATATATATATATATATATATATATATATATATATATATATATATATATATATATAGTATAACTAAGAACAGTGCCATATCTCAGGAATGGATTATAGCACAGGTTCGAAAAAATTTTATAACAAAAGTGGCCTCGAGAAACGCCTGGAAATTATTTTCAGAATTGTAGGTCCAGCTAGAGGGCGTATTTGACAGTTAAAATTTTAAAAAGCAAAATTTTTCAAAATTTACTCAAATTCTGCATATTTTGCTTTGTTAAACAATAGCAAATTTGTAAATTTAAAGCAATCTGATTAATAACATAAATGCTAGAGCGCGCTGTTTAATATTTTTTTAATATTGTGTTTTCTTATTACAATTTTAAATGGAAGCATAAAAATTTAAGTAGGTCTTTAAAAAGTAAACTAAATTAGTAACAAAACAGTGAAAACTGCAAGTCGATATCTTTTCCTATCCTGAGATGTCAAGAAACAAGTAAATGGGAATTGTTTTTCCAACGTCTAGTAGGCTAGTTCGCGTTAACGGAAATTATTAAATTTAGCCTGGATGAAAAGATCTTACATTGGTCTGCAGTAATTTAAACTGTTATCATACTAATGTTTTGGTTGCCGCTAGATTACCTAAATGTACTGCTGTCGCTACTAACAATGAAAACAAATTATCAAATAATAATGTGATAAATCTAACATTTTTTTAATTATATTAGAATGTTGTATTTGTTTTCAAGCGGTATACAGGAAGATTCACATTTCCAGCAGTACGCACACGGTGTGCGAGTGGGAGAAAATCTCTTCTGCTGTGATGCCGTCTGTTTGGGTACTGCAGCAACGGTTGCGTTTCTCATACATTCAAAATAAACTGCTAACATATCAATGTTTCTTCATTTGTAAGAATCATTTTGGTACGAAAGAATAAAGAAAGTCTATTAAATGCAACACGATGAATAATTTTTGACATATGCGTGAAAATCATAGCTTGCTTGTTTTCAACAGGGAATTTATTTTATATCTTACATGGCCTTCTTTACTAATTTTGTTGTCATCAGTAAATCGTAATTCATATTTTAAACTGTATTTGTTGTTGCTGGGCAAATATCGGTTTTTATTGATATTTTATGCTTTTGATTTACTAACACATCGCTTGAAAACAAATATAACATTCTTATATAATTAAAAAAATGTTAGATTTATAACATTATTATTTTATAATTTGTTCTCATTGTTAGTAGCGACAAGCATTACATTAAGGTAATCTAGTGACAACCATAACATTAGTATGATAACAATTTAAATTACTGCAGACCAATGTAAGATCTTTTCATCCAGGCTAAATTTAATAATTTCCGTTAACGCAAACTAGCCTACTAGACGTAAGAAGAACAATTCCCGCCATTTGCCTGTTTCTTACGATATCTCAGGATAGGAAAAAGATATCGACTTGCAGTTTTCACTGTTTTATTACTAATTTAGCCTACTTTTTAAAGACCTACTTAAATTTTTATGCTTCTATTTAAAATTGTAAAGAGAAAACACAATATTAAAAAAATATTAAACAGCGCCCTTTAGCATTTATGTTATTAATCAGATTGCTTCAAATTTACAAATTTTCTATTGTTTAACAAAGGCTCTTTCAAACAACATCAAGTTTATTAAAATCGGTCAAGCAGAACCTGAATTAAAGGCGTTTTTTCGTAACATGGTTCATCTCCCCACCCTTATTTGAAGAGATAGACTAAAACTTGTCAAATAAAAAATATGCAGAATTTGTCGAGGAATCTGATTATAATATTTAATATGCCCCTTAATTGAGTAAATTTTGAAAAATTTTGCTTTTAAAATTTTAACTGTCAAATACGCCTCTAGCGGTGGACCTACAATTCTGAAAATAATTTCAGGTTTCTCGAGGCCACTTTTGTTATAAAATTTTTTTCGAACCTATGCTGTAATCCATTTCTGAGATATGCGACGGCGTTCTTAGTTACAGGTACATTTTACTTAAGATTTTATAACTCTTACTATTACAAATACGAAAAAATGGTTTATATGAAAGTTGTCTACAGTCATAAACTACACGTTTTAAAATTATTTTCAGAAATGGCGGACTTCCGTTTATACCGGAAACTTAAGCCAACTTCGTTATTTTAAATAGAACAACCTATATATTATTACATTTTTGAATTCCTCGTTGAATTTAAAGACCACTTTAATAACCGTACTATGGGTCTACGTCACATTGCTTCTGAGTTATTTGACATTTTGTAGGAAAAATGACGTTTGCAGTGCCTCCGAAAACTTTCAATATCTCGAAGACCGATACCGGTAGAGAGATGTGGCTTTCGTTTTTGACTCCCGAAAAGGGTACCGCATCATTCTCATTCATTGCCAAAAATCTTGCTGTTAGAATTCAATAATTTCTATTGCTCCGAAAATATTTTTTTTCAAACATGGATAATTTGATTTTTTTAAATGGAACCACCCATATTTTCTTACATCAGCGGATAGGAAATTAAATTTCCTTTTCATTGATGTAAAATTATCGATATTTTGGAGTGATAGTTTTCGAGATATTCACATTTTTATCTAATTTCAGTTTTTATTGCGCGTTGCCGTGGTGCTTTGGAAAACGTTTGTCAATTGTTTTAAACAACTGATAAGAAGTCTTACTTTTAGAATCCGATCGTTTCTATCGCTCCGAAAATAATTTTTTTCAAACATGGATAACTTGATTTTTTTAATGCACTGGAAGTAAACAATAAATACTCAAGAATTAAGAACACAAAACTCTAAAGAAATACACAAAAAATATATAAGGAATGAAGAATAAATACATAAGGATTGGACAAGTAATACAAAATAATTACTTAAGGTTTACACAAGAAATAGAGAAGAAATGCACCAGAAATACACAAGAAATACATAAGGAACGTTCAATAAATACACAAGGACAACTACTTAACGATTACAGAAGATATACAAAAGGAATGCACAAGAAATACAGGTTATCCTGTTGATACGTTCCCTCGTTTGATACTGCACGCGTCCGGTGTTTGTAAAACGTTGTAACAACTTTTCAAAGGCTGTTTCTTGGGGCAGTCTTCGTTCAGGATACCGTACCGCATAAACCCATTTCTTTGGCATTCTCCAGGAATGAAAGTCATGTCGATCATTCTGCGTCGGATAACAACATTTTAATGGAAATGTCTTTAGAAACACTTAAACTGATACACAATACAGCAAAGCACAACAGAAGCTCGAGAAACTGAAGTTTCTTATCAGTTCTTTAAAACAATTGACAAACGTTTTCCATAGCACCGCGGCAATGCGCAATAAAAACTGAAATTAGATAAAAATGTGAATATTTCGAAAACTATCACTCCAAAATATCGATAATTTTACATCAATGGAAAGGAAATTTAATTTCCTATCCGCTGATGCAAGAAAATATGGATGGTTCCGTCTAAAAAAATCAAGTTATCCATGTTTGAAAAAAATTATTTTCGGAGCGATAGCAATTTTTGAATTCTAAAAGTAAGATTTTTGGCAATGAATTAGAATGATGCGGTACCCTTTTCGGAAGTAAAACGAAAGCCACATCTCTACCAGTATCCGTCTTCGAGATGCTGAAAGTTTTCGGAGGCACTGAAACGTCATTTTTCTACAAAATGTCAAATAACTGAAGCAATGCGACGTAGACCCATAGTATGGTTATCAAAGTGATTTAAATTAACGGGAATTCAAAATGTAATAATATATAGGTTGTTCCATTTAAAATAACGAAGTTGGCATGAGTTTCGTATAACCGAAGTCCGCCATTTCTGAAAATTATTTTAAAACGTGTAGTTTATGACTGTGGACAACTTTTATATAAGACATTTTTCGTATATGTAAAGTAAGGTATGGAGCAATCTTGAGTGACCATGTATATAATTATTACAAATGATGTTCTGATTTCGATTGCATATGTCACTGGAATATTATGTATTAAAACCATTTTGGTTGGTACCGCTAAAGAAAAACTCATAAAGTTTTGTTTACATTGATTTCGGTATGTATCGGTTGTTTCTAAGTCCATTGTTGACAGTTTTGTGCAATGGCTGAATTTGAAAACAAGAAAGCATTTTGTGTGCTAGATTATCACGTTAACCAATCAGTTATTAGTGTTCAATGTCACTTTAGAACCAGATTTAAGGAAGATCCTCCTAGCAATCATTCTATTCTCAAGTGGTACTTGAAGTTTAAGAAAATGGCTGCATTTGTAAAAGAAATCAACTGGAAGGCCGTCAGTGACAATGAAGTTGTGGAGCAGGTAAGGGAAAGTTTTACCTGCAGTCCACAGAAATCTACTGTTAAATGCAGCAGAGAGTCGGTATACCACAGCCAACAGTTTGGAAAATTTTACGTAAACGTATTAAATTCAAACTAAAACTTCAACTGCTTCAAGCATTAAAACACAATGACAAAGTTAAAAGACTCTCTTTGTGAGAGCATGCAAGTCTTGATTGAGGATGAAAACTTTCTACATGTGGTCTTTAGTGATGAAGCAACGTTCCACTTATGTGGTAAAAAACAGACATAATGTAAGAATATGCTCAGAGAACCCACACGCTTACATTGAGCACGTGCGTGATTCTCCTAAAGTTAATGTGTTTTGTGCTATTGCTTACAATAAAGTGTATGGCCTTTCTTCTTTATTGAACAAACAATAAATGGAATGGTTTTCTTGGACATGATGACGGAATGGCTTATACCACAATTAGAGCAAGATTCAGATTTCATTCTGCAATTGGATGGCGCACTCCACATGACCACTTTGTTAGCTGAACTTAACAATCTGCTACCTGAGAGATGGATCGACGCGTTGGTCCAAATGATGACGCACTTTGAACTGGCCTCCAAGATTTCCGGACATCACCTGTGATTTTTCTTGTGATACATCAAGGATAAAGTGTATACACCACCATTACCACAGAGCATACTTGATGTCCAGCGACGGATTGCCAATGCCATCGAAACAATCAATCAAGAAACTCTCGACAACGTATGGCGAGAGCTTGATTACAGGCTTGACATCTGTCTGATCAAACATATTGAACATTTGTAAAACGAATAAAACTCGATTTATGTATGTTGAAATCATGAATCATTTGTAACTAACTTTATATATATATATATATATATATATATATATATATATAAACAGTGCTACAATTACAATTATGTGATGTAAATCAGTAAAGTCAGATGGCATTTGAACTACTTACTTGCTAAAGTAGAACTCTAACTAACTGAGCTATCAAAGAAATTGTAAGTACCTTACCAGTTAAGATGGTATACAATTTACAGTTGAATGGTCTGAACTGGTAAGGTACATCCAGTATAAAATTGAAACGATTGTCTAATTCTCGATAGCTCAGTTGGTTAACCTCTTAGCAAAAATACTATCTGATCGGTTTAATTTTAGTATAATGTTATGATTATCATCATTGATGAACTCTGATTCGTTCGACTACTTTCACTTCTACAGTTATATAGGAGCTGCTATCAACAAACAAATTTATGTAGAGTAGAATTTATTGATTGTTACTAACAAAGCATTTTAGATTTGTACAACAAAATCTAACGCATTTTACAGGTTACGGTAGTCGCTGAAACCCTTTAAAAAACATCATAGGAGAATTGATTGAAATTAACTTAGCTGTCAAAAGTGATGTGTTAATATCATGTTACTACGATCTTAGTTCTAGCTTTGAGGAGGACTACAGTTGAGGTAGGTGTTTGAGAGGAAAGGAATTGTTGACTGAAATGAAATTTGTATGTGGGTAATTTTTTTTTGCTTATCATAGATATGTTAAAATTGTATGATATACTGCGATTATCTGGAACATAATACATATTTATATTTCTAATATGCCTTTAAAATTATATGTATATTAATGGGAACTGAAATCGAATGCATTGTCTATAAAATTAAAAATGTTAATTCAGTGATTCATTGCCGTTTGTAAGTGAAATGCAACGCGAAAATTCACAACTGGTCAATTAATATATGCCTAATTATGCATATTTTTACCTTACTTCGCATTTCGTTCTCTCACACGTTCTTCTAAACCTTACATTAAACTAATAAGTTATGTTTTTTACTCGCAGACTGCATTATATATTATTCCTTTTGATTCTAATCTTGTATATGATATAATTCTAATTATCTTATTACTTATTATTTTATTAAGTTTAATATAAAACAGAATCTTAAATGAATATTTAAATACAATATTTGAGTAACTTTATTGCTCATTATTTACAAGATAATAAAAATGTAATAATAAATAAATAATATTAAGCAAATGAAGAATAAAATATCATTAAAACAATTGTTAGTAATGAGTAATCTCACACTAGTGGCATACTTTTTACAATTTTGCAATTAAATGCTAATTAAATGATTTTATTTAACATATTCACGTAATTATTCTGCTGCATTAATTCTAATTGTTGTCAGTGACGTAGCTATGTTATATGCATCAACATTCCTGGTTTAACCATAAAAGTAAATACTAAAAGCAATGTGACATTGCATAGAAAAAAAATTAAATTTGTGTAAACCATCTCCCTAGTTGTGAAAGGTTCTAATACGCCAAATTATCACTTTTGAGCTGTAGCTGTTAACTTACTTTAAAAGGTTAAAATTTTATACTGCTGTGAAGATCTATGCCACAGATCGATATTTCATTTGTTCACGGCATATTTGCTAAAAGTTAAGCCACAAGTCTTTTATGGGGAAGAGTTCTAAGCAGCTGTGGACTTTTCACTTCTATGAAACATATGTATTGCAAACATAGTTTAATAGCAGTGAATAGCTCTAATCCACGTTTTATAAGTCTAAACAGGATTTTTTTTTATTATAACAGTCGTAGAAGTTACAGACTGGCTGTTGCAGTATTAAATGATGCAGTGTTAAGTGCGTTTCTTAGTGCTTAGTTATTGGTATTAGTGCTATTACTTAAAATAAGTGCAAGAAGTAAACTGCTAATTCAGCTAGCATTTAATCAGAAAAGCGACGAAGATAACGTCACCTTCAATGGTAAAAATGATGATTTGGTATTTACAACGTTAACACCAGTGCCATTATCAGGTAACTTAACTTAACTTAACCTTCACGCCATTCCCTTACGGGGTAGGCAAAAACAATCCCTGCCTCTTATTTATGTTTCATTCACAATCTTTCCTATCTCCGCACACCTCCCTAGCTTCCGCAAGGTTCATACATAGTCTCTGGCATGCCCTTTTGTTTTTAAAACTCCTTATCTTTCTTTCCTTTGTCATAGATTCTATTAGTCAAGTTTTACGCGGCCTACCAGGCCCGGCCTTTCCCCTAACCTCACCCACATATATTTGTCTGTTAATCTTGCGTTGTTCATTCTCTCAATGTGACCAAACCAACGTAATGTACTACTTTTATATCTATCCATCATCGTCTTTTCCTCACCACACTCCGTCATTATGCATTCATTTTTTATCTTGTCCCTTCTCGTTTTACCACATGCGCTTCTCAGGAATCTCATATCCACGGCATTTATTTTTCTTTCGTGCTTTTTTTGACATACCCATGTCTCACTTCCATACAGTACTGATGGGACGAATACGCTAATATAGATTGCTCGTTTCGCAGCTAGTCTCATGCTTTCATTTCTCATTATCGTCCACATACTTCCAATCACTTTCCTTCCAGCATTGACCCTTCGTCCAATCTCGCTCTCAATTGTACCATCTGCAGTAAACTTTCTACCGAGATATACCAGCTCGTCCACTTGCTCCACAATTTCATCTTGCAGAGTAAATACTCTACTCTCCTTTCCACCTTCCCGATTGAACACCACAATCTTAGTTTTGTTCACGTTTACCTTTAGGTCCATGCTCTCACTTAATAAGACTGTGTCATCTGCATACACCAGAAGTCGTACATTTACGTCACCAACCATTACACGATTTGTATCATTAATTAAACAACCACGGTGACATCACACAGCCTTGTCGCACTCCTTGCTCAATATTAAAGTATTCACTCACGCCTCCTCTCACCCTAACACATGCCCGACTACCGTTGTATACTGCCCTTATTCCGTTTATTAGACCTTTATTTACGCCATATTCATTTAATATTTCCCACAGCTTCTCCTATTCACTCTGTCATATGCTTTCTCCAGATCTACAAACGCACAGTACAACTTCCTTTTACCTTTAAACACTTTTCGATCACCTGCTGAGAGCAACCATCTGATCGACACATCCTCTCCTGGCATGAAGCCACCTTGCACATCCCACATCTTAGTTTGTGTAGTTTCTCGTACTCTATCAATCAGTATTCTTCCAAACACTTTACCAGGCACGCTGAGCTTATTCCTCTGTAGTTCTTACAATCACTCTTGTTCCCTTACCTTTATACAATGGTACAATGATCGCGCTCTTCCAATCACTCGGCACTTTTCCACACATAACGCATACATTGAATAATTCACACAATCTTCGTATAAGCTTTGCACCACCATACTTGAGCATTTCACCAATGATTTCATCTACGCCTGCTCCCTTGCCATTTTTCAACCTTTCTCTGCCTCATTTATTCCAATATCCTTCTCAGTTTCATCCATCATTTCTTCTATATTCTCCTTATTTAACCCTTCAATCTTACTTTCCTCACTTCTGTAGAGCTTTCCGAAATATTCTTGCCAGCATTTCCTCACTTCACAACATCCCATACTATTTCGTTTCTAGCATTCATCACTCCTACAGCGTTCTGTTTAGGGTCACGTTTTGTATTTTTGACCCATTTCCAGAATAATTTTTTGTTTCCCTCAAAATCATTCTGCATTTTCTCTTCCAAAACTTGGGTTTATTTTCTCAAACCCCCAGTAAGACTCCCTAAATAAATTTAAATGTTTTTAACAAAATTGGGTTTTCATTATTTTATTCCCTTCGGAAAACACGTTTTAAAATCTATTTACAAAGCTTATTTCTTCGTTTTTTAATAAACTGCAACTTATTTATATTTAGGCTAGTTTATTGCTCTTGGTACTAATTTAAATTTCTATAAAACGCCACAACTTAAATCAACTTTTCTTTCGTTTTGACCTTGGTAACCTTCCAAATTTAAAATCTGAAATTTAAACGATTTTTCCGGCTGTCCCTCTCACCTTTCATCTGGGAGAGAAACATTTCTTTACTTCCCGAAATAAAACACACCTTTTTTTCAAAATTCTTTTTCAAATATTAAAAAGTCAAACCGAAAACACAAATAATAAACTAAAATTAACAAAGTCCAAAATAAACAAGGGTGCTTCGGCTGGTCGGCTCTGCTCCTTGGTTCTTTTTTTACCTGCCGTCGGTCCTGCTTATCGTTTATCGGCTTTTATATTTTTTTAAATTAATTTATATTTTTAAATTAAAAAAATTAAATTTTTTTTTAAAAATTCCCTTTATGTTAAAAAAATTTTTAAATTTTAAAAAAATTAAAAATAAAAATCTAGTTGAGTCTCTAACAATAGGGATCCAAAATTTAAAGGAACTTGATTTAATATTTCCTTAGTTAAATAACTTTTTTTACCTAACCATGTTAACATGATCTCTTAATAATGCCTTTTTAAAAAAAATCTTAATTATTAAAAAATCTTATAACTTTACCCATAATTGCTTTAACCCTGATTCAATTACTTTTTTTGACGTCAAATTCCCCTATTTATTCAAATTTTAAATTTCAAACCATAATTTTTAATTTTTATTAATATTATTTCAAAAACTTTAAAATTTGAAAAATTTAACATTTCCCCTTTACAACTCCCATACTTTTGTTTCTTTATTCACAAATTAAAGTTCTTTTTGTACTTTGTAAAAACCCATTTGTTTTTTGTTTCAAATCATCTGCATTTCCCTTCACAGCCATCACTTCCTCTTTCTATTCTCACTGCCTCCTCGCTTTTTTTTCTTAATTTACAGCTTATACAATCGTTTTTCATCTATTTTTTAGAATTTGCATTGCTCTTTTTTTGCCTTTTTAGAATCATTCAAAAGATATTTTTGTCTATAACACTTTCAATACCACGGAAATTGAACAGAGTTTTAACTTATCCACCACTTTAAGTAGTGCCTTTAAATTTTCGTTTAATTTTAAATTACAAATCAAACTCAAATTTATTTACACCATTATCCATGTTGTCAATAAACTACTTAATTTTTTCTTCCCCAAAGACCACTTTTTCCCTAAACCTTCCGAAACAACCAAATTTTTAATCCCATGTGAAAATTTTGTTTCTTTAATTTTCAAAACTTCACATACCTTCAAGTTTCAAAATTAATTCACCGGCCAAGAATAAAGCCAATTTTATTTTAAACCACATTTTAAGTTTCTTAACAGATTTTTGCTTTTCCCTTTTTAATCTTTTTCCGAATTTCCTAAAACCTTATATTTTCTCTTAAACCCATCCTTAAATCATTAAAATCACATTTTTCTTAAATTTTAAACCCACTAATTCCGGAATTTACCCTTGGTTTTTCTCCCTTATTTATTGAAATAAAAATTCTTGAAATTTCACTTTAAATTTAACCCAATAGGGAGATACCAATTTACTTTAAACTCCTTTCGCCTTTAAATCATCCAACCCCTTTTCCCAAATAAATTTCAAAATTGAACCATAAATAAAGGAATTTCAAAAATTTAGTCCTTATAATTTTGTTCTATAATTTTTTTTTGAATGAATTTACCCTTTTAAAAATTTATGTTGGAGGATCATAATTATGTTTTACAAAAAATTTAAATAACCTTTTTATAGAACAAAATTCAGGTTAGTTTGGATCTAAAAGTTACAAAAAGGTTTTTTAATCACCTTTGTAGTTAGATAAGTTCTCCTACGAGTAGTGTCGGAATGTTGTCATACACTAGTTTTATGTGATGAACTGTTGAATTAAACACAATAATTCCAGATCTATTGCATGATCCATGTTATATAGTCACCCACTAATGTGCTTGTTCTGTTTTTTCTAAAGTTTTGCACTATTATAAGTTTAACGCACAAATACGAATGTTCTCGAAAATTTCGGCTGCGCACATGTAAATTGTGACATTGATACCAGCCTATCTCTAATTGTAACATTATTTTTGTCATCCACAACCCGTATTACATGTCGTTAGGGAATATTGTTTAATATAAACTTATAAAAACTAACAGAAAATTGAATTAATTCAAAAACGAAACAAACATTCCCTATACTTTTATGTACTGTGTTGTCTACTACTAAAATTATCATTATTAACACAACATTAAGAAAATATCTTAAATTTCTCAAACACCTCAATGTTTATTAATCATATTATTCTATGATTATTTATGGAAATGTACCATTTTCGTACAAACTAAAACAAAACTTCACTATGAAATTATATAGCTACATGTATCTTAATTAGATTCATCTCAAAATATATATATATATATATATATATATATATATATATATATATATATATATATATATATATATATATATATATATATATATATATATATATATATATATAACTACGATTACAATTTGTAATGTAAATACAATAAAGGGTCAGAGTGGCATTTGAGCCCACGATTTCTACCTTGCTAAAGTAGAACTCTAACTAACTGAGCTATCGAAGAAACTATAAGTACCTTACCAGTTACGATGGTATACAATTTACAATTGAAGGATCTGAACTGGTAAGGTACGTCCAGTATAAGATTGAAACGAGTGTGTATAACTTCCTCAATAGCTCAGTTGGTTAGAGCCCTGCTTTAGCAAAATACTCGATCTGATCTGTTACTGTATGTACAGGGTGATTCATTTATCATGGTAAATGCGATTTTCTGGAAAACGGTTGAAGGAAAATTCGTTCTGTAAAAAGCACGTTATTTCGGCACCACTCCTCTCGAAGTTAAGGCAGAAATTTACTAAAATATGAAACCGACGCTGGGCGTCGCGACGCTTCGAAATTTTTTTTCCCAGAACCATACCTTTTTATTTGATATTTTAAAAGGCCGGTCAATTCTAAAAATTTTTCTTATACGCATTTTTTTCTATTCCTGACCGTTAGAAAGTTATAAGCTAGCTTGTATAAATACTTTTTTCTTAACTTTTTAGCCAATTTTATAAAATAAGCGTTTTTTGTTGATTCTTTTAAATAAAGTAACTATTGGAAAACAATCTGCAATAAATAACACTCAATCTGGATCATAAATTTATTAATTTTCACTCATAAAAACAAATTCGGATAAGCAGCAAAAAACGAATAAACTAAATTAAAAATTAATCAAACTACTTTAATAGATGTTCTATATAGCCGCCATTATTTTCAAAACACATCCCAAAACGCCTTCGTACTTCTTTCTTTGTCACACTTTTCATCATCTCGCTGCTTATTCCATTACATGCATTTTGGATTTTTTGTATGAGATGCTCCATGTTGTTCGATTCTGTTTTGTCAACTTCTTGCTTGAGATTTCCCCAAAGAAAAAATCTAGTGGCGTTAAATCTGGTGATCTTGGTGGAAATTTTAAAGGGCCTCTAGTTCCTATCCATCTATCCTCAAATTCAGTGTCTAAATAATTTTTTACAATTGCAGCATCATGGCAAGGTGCACCATCTAATTAAAGCCACATGTTTCTTCTAATTTGAAGTGGCACATTTTCTAACAGCTCCGGAAGCTGATTTTGCAAGCAATCCAAATACCTTTGCCCTGTTAAGCTGCCTTCATAAAAATATGGGTCAAGTAAATGACGACCTACTAAACCGCACCACACATTTATGCCGAA
This sequence comes from Vesta saturnalis, assembly GCA_036346205.1. Classification (NCBI taxonomy): domain Eukaryota; kingdom Metazoa; phylum Arthropoda; class Insecta; order Coleoptera; family Lampyridae; genus Vesta; species Vesta saturnalis. The sequence goes on from JARFJB010000102.1 coordinate 1,686,890, forward strand.
ATGGCCTTGCCTTTGGCGGGATTTAATTTTGTGAGGGTTTTCGTCAGACCAATTCCTCCTATTAGGTTGCCCGTGGCTTATGAAATGACTTTCATCGGTCCATAAAATGTGTGAATATAAATTAGGATCCTCATCCAACGCTAACAAAAACTGACAAATGAAATTTTCTCGACGATCAAAATCCCTTATAGGTAATTTTTGTAGGTAAGATAATTTGTAGGCGTGATATTTATTGCTCTTTAAAACTCGTTGAATTGTGCTATATTTTAAATTTTGATACCTTGATGCTTCTCTTATTGATGCATCTGGATCTGTTTCAAAGTAATTGAAAATTCCAGCAATATTTTAGTCTGTAGTGATAGTTTTTCTTTTGGATTTCTTACCTACAAATGATGATTAAACAGAATAAGATGAAAAAAATAAATTATTTTATATAGAATACATGAAAATGCTTCACGATTTTTTCTTAAATTAGTTTCTAGCCTTGAAAATATTTTGCATTCTGGAAGAATGCGTTTTGGGTATCTTTCGGCATATAATCTTCTTGCCGCCAAAGAATTTTTCCCTGCCTCTCCATATACCAACAACATATCAACTTTTTCATTATGTGCAAACATTTTTAAGTTAAGTATTTAAAGATTTGATTACCGTAGTAACAACAAGTAAACTGACAAACTGACAGTTCAAAGAGAAGAAGAAAACAATGCCTATTTATATTCCATGGCCTACTATTTTTTATTTAGGTAAATAACGTCGCCGCGGTTTTAAGTTAGGTACTTTGTTCGATTTTGTGTTTTGATGAGTGAAAATTAATAAATTTATGATCCAGATTGATTGTTATTTATTGCAGATTGTTTTCCAATAGTTACCTTATTTAAAAGAATCAACAGAAAACGCTTATTTTATAAAATTGGGTAAAAAGTCAAGAAAAAAGTATTTATATAAACTAGCTTATAACTTTCTAACGGTCAGCAATAGAAAAAAATGTGTATAAGAAAGTATTCTTGGAATTGATCGGTATTTTAAAATATCCAATAAAAAAGGTATGGTTCTGGAAAAAAAAATTTCGAAGCGTCGCGACGCCCCGCGTCGGTTTCATATTTTAGTAAATTCCTGGCTTAACTTCGAGAGGAGTGGTGCCGAAATAACATGCTTTCTACAGAACGAATTTTCCTCCAACTGTTTTCGAGAAAATCACATTTCCCATGATAAATGAATCACCCTGTACATTAAAAGTTAATTTTAGTTGTAATAATGTTATGATTATCATCATTTCTGAACCCTGATTCGTTCAACTACTTTCACTTCTATAGTTATATAGGAGCTACTTACTCAAGTACAAACAAATTTATGTAGAGTAGATTTATGTTGCTTACTAACAAAACACGTTTAGCTGATTTGTACTCAACAAAATCTAACGAATTTTTTGCCAGGTTATGGTAGTCGCTGAAACCCTTTAGCAAAAGCATCGCCCATAGGAGAATTGATTGAAATTAACTTAACTGTCAAAAGTGATGTGTTAATATCATGTTATTTCGATCTTAGTTCTAGCTTTGAGGAGGACTACAGTTTAGGTAGATGTTTGAGGGGAAAGGAATTGTTGACTGAAATAAAATTTGTATGTGGGTAATTTTTTTTTGCTTATCATAGAGATGTTAAAATTGTATGATATACTGCGATTATCTAGAACATAATACATATTTATATTTCTAATATGCCTTTAAAATTATACGTTAAAGCGTATGTATATTAATGGGAACTGAAATCGAATGCATTGTCTATAAAATTAAAAATGTTAATTCAGTGATTCATTGCCGTTTGTTAGTGAAATGCAACGCGAAAATTCTCAACTGGTCAATTAATATATGCCTAATTATACATATTTTTACTTTACTTCGCATTTCGTTCTCTCACACGTTCTTCTAAACCTTACATTAATCTAATAAGTTATGTTTTTTACTCGCAGATTGCATTATATGTTATTGCTTTTGATTCTAATCTTGTATACGATATAATTCTAATTATCTTATTACTTATTATTTTATTAAGTTTAACATAAAACAGAATTTTAAATGAATATTTAAATACAATATTTGAGTAACTTTATTGCTCATTATTTACAAGATAATAAAAATATAATAATAAATAAATAATATTAAGCAAATGAAGAATAAAGTATCATTAAAACAATTGTTAGTAATGAGTAATCTCACACTAGTGGCATACTTTTTACAATTTTGCAATTAAATGCTAATTAAATGATTTTATTTAACATATTCACGTAATTATTCTGCTGCATTAATTCTAATTGTTGTCCGTGACGTAGCTATGTTATATGCATCAACATTCCTGGTTTAAACATAAAAGTAAATACTAAAAGCAATGTGGCATTGCATAGAAAAAAAATTAAATTTGTGTAAATCGTCGGTTCTAGTTGTGAAAGGTTCTAATACGCAAAATTATCATTTTGAGCTGTAGCTGTTAACTTACTTTAAAAGGTTAAAATTGTATACTGCTGTGAAGCTCTAAGCCACATATCGATATTTCATTTGTTCACGGCATATTTGCTAAAAGTTATAAGCCACAAGTCTTTTATGGTGAAGAGTTCTAAGCAGCTGTGGACTTTTCACTTCTATGAAACATATGTATTGCAAATATAGTTTAATAGCAGTGAATAGCTCTAATCCAGGTTTTATAAGTCTAAACAGGATTTTTTTTATTGTAACAAGGTAAACTCTGTTATTCAGAACACCTTATACAAAATTACATGTCGTTAGAATCACGTTACGAATAAAATACCCATAACACCTGCTTATATAACTAGGAAAAATTCCTTATCATTAACAAGTATTATGAAAAAAAACTCATGGTTCACATTTAATATATAGATCGGGGTGAATTCCATATCGCTGAAGACACATTACGGAAGAACCTAGGAAATCCATAAATCAAACTTACCATTAAAATCACAAACTTGACTTCTGAGTATGTCAACAAAAGATATTGCGGAAAAACCTATGACTTATACTTACTATATAGCTCAGGGTTAGATTCTATATCACTAAGGACATATTACGAAAGAACCTATGATGCAAACTTAAGGACACTAAAACAAGTTATAGAAAACCATCATGATTCACTTTTGTGATTCGTTATTTACAGCACTATTGGAATGAGATTCGGAATGTTTGGACGTATATACCGCAGCAAGATGTCGATCACCTCATTCGAAGCATAGATCCAGAGTAGAAAAGTGCATTAACTTAAGAGGAGTTCCTATTTCCAACCACCATTTGTCAAGAAACTTCAATCATTTAGTATACTACATGTACTCAGTCTATTACCAAAAAATTATTAAAATATATTCGTTTACTGGGTGTTAGATTTTCAGTGTCACACTACAGTTATATTTCGTCGCCCTAATGGTGATAGGCCCTTCTCCAGTCAAGCTAGGTTTTGAGTAAATTGCATTTGAAGTTTTTATGTTTTGGTATATTGACGTTTTAATTGGTTATAAAAAAAAACCAAATCTAATGTTCAAATCTTAACTGTACTAATTTTGAATCTAAATATGTTCAAAAATATTTTCTAAAACAAAATGAATTTTGTGCTATTAAGCTAATAATTTGTGGCTTAGGTCTGCTCACTAACACAGTTGTTAAATTTAAATTGGCACTGTTTATAAAAACTAGTTTTGAACATTAATTTACAAAAAAATAGTAAATTTAAAGGGACCTCTTCGGTAGACTTCAAATTTTTGTAAAACAACTGGTAAGCTGCATGAATGCATAGGGATGCGCACAGTTGAAGCATACTTTTGAAGTTTTTTCTTTTCTATGGGCAAATAAAGTACTTCAATATTACTCACGCTGTGAGTTCTTATGGTACTCCTTTTAACAAGACAGGTTTTAAATTCTGGATCAGCGAGCTTTTCTTTATAAAAGATTGGGGTAGGGTCCGCCTTTCTGTACAGTAACCACTTGATTTTAAGCCAATTAACAGTGTCTCCATTTTCATTTTCATTTCTATTCCTAAGCACCATACAGGAAAAATGTTTGAAGTTTAAAAAGTCAGCATAGTTAAGCTCAACAACTTTATAAAATGTTTTTCTTATTTTTGCTGTACGTATAACAGTATACCAACCGTCAGGTGTAAAAATGTCAATCTTGTTACGTCTAGTTTCAATGCTGAAATGCACACTACCGCATTCCATTTCATAATACACAGATTCCATGAATTTTTGGTTAACTATTTCTATTGGCAATTCAGAAACAGCTTTAAGAAACATTGCATTTTTGTTCTGGCCGGAAGCGGTATCGAAATAAAAAGTTATTTCTTGTACATAGGCCTCAAGATTTTTTAATTTGTAAAGTGTTCCACAAACAAGTCGCAATTTCTAAGGATCCTTTGATCCTACACCTTTATGCCACATATAATTAGTGACTTCAGAAGTTGCTAAGTTGTAAACAGTAAAATTAAAAGTCTTTAACTTTTGAGCATAATATAATTTACCAACGTTAAGAGATGGTGTTAAAAAACTTTTTCCGTGTCCATCTTATAACAAACAAAGCTGTTACTTACTTTAGATCTTTCTTTGTCGTCTCTTTTATGGTTCCTACCTTCTTGCTTTCTAATTAGATGAAGATCATACTCTTCCTGTAGTGCTAATTTTCTTGTTCTCCAGAAGAACTAAATCTTGTGCAGAAATCGCATTGATTTTTCTTGGGGCGATTAAATCCAAGTTAAATTCAGTAACAAAAACATTTCGGTAAAAACTAAATGTTTCAGGAACGACGTTTCGATCTTGACAAAAAAGTTTGTAGTCTTCATACAGTCGTTTTTCAGAAAGGTCAGATGGCAAATAACATCTTTGTGTAGTGCTTCGGCAAGTGTGGCGAAACCGTAGGAATCGATTTAAAATGTTCTCTGATTACATTTTTACATTTTCGGGCCTTTCTTGTGGAGGCGTTTTTTTGCTACACGCCCCGTTTGATTGTGCCTGTATCTTAAGTTTACTAATTGCGGTTCTAACTAAAATTTTGACATACTTGGCGAAAAACTTGATTCGATGTTAAATTGTAAACAAATCTCTTGGATCATCTGTCATTATCACCGTTTTTTTTTTGGAATACACGAAACGTGCTTTGTTATAAAATCCCATTTAAGCTGTTGAGTTTTTAACTGAAGAAAGTTTGCGAAAAATCTTTTCGTTATTCTTTTGAAAAAAAAAATGTTGACACTTATAATGACAACGACATTCAATATCTGTCACCGATTTAGCTACTTTTAGTTTACCTTTTTGTATATAGTACTGTCCAATCTTAAATTTTTTGAACATTTCGTTTCCATGCATTTGGATCCCTTTTCCTTTTCGAGTAAGCTTTTTAACCGCATCTTCTTGGGGAACTCGACAGAATTAATATCAACATCTAAATCGTGCTCCTCTGGTTCATTCTCGGATTCTGAAGACTTTTCCAAGTCACTGTTGGATGGTTTGTAACTAGGATCTGCAGTGTCAGTAAGTTCAAAACCTTCGTTCTCGATATCACTTTTAGATCCAGAACGTAACCTGAATGTGATGCTTCAGTATTAAGAATAGTCTATTTCAATTGCTTTTCGCCTGAAAAAAATCATAAATTATAGAAGTACCTACCTATCATAATTTTTCTAAAGGCGGTGACAATTCGTATTATTAAACAAAATTATAGAATTTTAAAGAATTATCACTGAATTAACTTAAACGTTTTTGAAATAGCAATTCTTACCTGATAATGGTACTGGTGTTAACGTTGTAAATACCAAATCATCATTTTACCATTGGAGGTGACGTTGTCTTCGTCGCTTTTCTGATTAAATGCTAGTTGAATTAGCTGTTTACTTCTTGCACTTATTTTAAGTAATAACACTAATACCAATAACTAAGCACTAAGAAACGCACTTAACACTGCAATAGACTTAGGTTTTGTATAAGGTGTTCTGAATAACAGAGTTTACCTTGTGGTACATAAGTGTCATGTGTCTTCCGTACTTTTATAGAGCTTAAATTACCCCCTCCACCACCCTATATAGAAAGTCAAGAGTTTTTTTGAAATGACATGGATATTTAGTTGGTTATATAGTAAGTAGTAATCATAAGTTTGCCAGGTTATAGAAGCAATGGTTTTTCTATATCGTAACGTTAATGCTACTGAGTTTGCTTCGTACTGTATAAGTATGGGTTTTTCCATAGTATGTATTTAATCATATAGAATTTTTCCTGGTTATGTAATACTAAGAATCATTGCGTGTTCCCTTAATGTGACTTGATTGATGTGAATTTTCCAGGTTATTCAGTGTGCCCCAAATCAGGCTTACATGTATTGCTATCTCCGAAACCGTTTTAGCTACAAAATTGGTAAAATTAGGAACGTTTTAGAAAACTTTATTGCAAATTTAAATAGGACTTAAGATTTGATATGTTTTTTATGGTTTTTGAGATAATGGGAGAGAACCAAAATAGTACATCTCTAACTTTTGCCAGCAGCTCGTAAATCCGTGATCTTATGGTTTTTTGATTAATACATTATTAGGGCACTTTTATAAATTTAATTTTCTAGCTTTATTTGTTTTTGAAAAAAGCTGTTTAAGAGCTTTTCAGCGATGTATTACAATTCTAGGTTAATAGTTTCTTTAAGCTTCAAAATTCGAAATTATTGTTTTTCTCATAGTAGGCATTGATTACGCGTGGCCGCCATCATGAAACAAAAGAATGCCTCGTGAGATTATTTCATTTCTGTAAGTTTAAGTAGGCTTATATATTTAAAAATTGACATCAAGGCGACAATAAATGTTTTAGATTTCTAGTTAAAAGCTTCTTGCTTATTATTATTATGCTTACACTATTTAATTACCTAATCATTAAAGATACTATAATAGAATTAATATAACTATCGAACAAAAATTTAACAAACAAATTAGTATAAAAATGTTAATAAACAAATTTACAACATATGCGTCTCTCCATTTTCAACACATTTTTCACACTTCTTCAACACATTATAGGTAACTCATCTTAACGTATACCTTTTGATGTTCGTTAACACATGTTGTACCATGTATTCTGATTCCTAGCGATTTTCATGCGAAAAATATTCTTATACCTCATTTTGAGATGAAATGAAATGAAAATCGAGAGGAATGAGGTCTGATCACCTCGCAGGTTAAGCAATGGGTACATTATGGAGATAATATTTTCGCCAAATGTTTTCTGAGGAAATGCATTACCTCTTTGGTACTATGGACCAGACAGCCACATGGAATCGAATCGTGGGCCATTCATTTGAGGAAACAGTATTCCGAATAGCAGAGCAATAATTTGTTCATGCAATGGTGGAAAATACTACACATTAAACCCAAATCCTGGTTTGTAGATGCCATTCGTCTAAATTATTTGGATTTTCTGTTTCCCAGCGATGATAATTATACTTAACAAATACTCCACAATTCATAAACCGTGTTTCGTGTGTCTAAAAAAAGTTCGCTAAACCTAATTCTTCTATTAAAATCATTTCTCGAAGACCATGTACAATACGAGGTTTGTAAGCATGAAAGCGCTGTTGTTTTAGAACTCGATGCAGTATTTTCTTCAATTTTTGTTACTGAATTACTTGGGTCGTTGTACTAGGGTCACATTCCTTGTTGCATTATTTTTGGTATGTTTCAAGTTTTGGTTTAAAAAAATATCCGTTAGCTAATAAGCTCGTAACCAAAAATCTAAAAGTCTTCTGGTTAGGTTGGTGTCGTTTCGGAAATTGTTTTTCATAAGCTTGTGTGACACCTTTACATTCCTCTTAGCTTTAAAATACAGTTCAACCATATCTAAGTATTCTTCATTAGAATAATCAACAGCCATACTGAGTACTTCTGAAAACCTTTAAGACTTTGTAAAAATAAATAAATTACGCAATTTAATGGCAATATGGAATCATGACTCGAGACATTGTTTTGTTCCACACGTAATCAAAGCCTACTATGAAAAAACAATACCTTCGAAGTTGGAAGTTTAATTAATTAGCAAAACTTCAACACTTCGGTAAAAAAATAAAATGTAAAAATCTCGAAAATGAATGAAGCTGGAAAATTATTTTTGTCCATATTAAATTCTTCTTACAAAAGTACCTTAATTCTGTATTAATCAAAAAACTATAATATGACTCGTTCATGAGCTGCCGGCAAAAGTTAAGAATGCACCATTTCGGTTTTCCCATTATCTCAAAAACCACAAATGATAAACCAAATCTTATGGGAGTTTCAATTTGTAATAAAGTTCTCTAAAACTGTCCTAATTTAACCAACTTTGTAGCAAAAACGGTTTTCAATATACAATATATGTAAGCCAAATTTGGGACACACTGTATAAGTGTTATTGTTTCTTGTAACGCCATGGAATGTACCTGTAGCTATATAAGTATAACGCATAGGTTTTCTTTAGTGTGTTTAATTTAAAACGGTATACCGCGTGGGTTTATAATAAGTATGAATTGAAGGATTTCCCGTAATTTTTCCTAGTTATGTAATAAGAGAGAGTCATGGGTGTTTTCCGTAATACAGTTTCACTAACTTTTGGAAGAAAGTGTCGTACATGTCGCACCGTTAAGACTTTATGCGATTAAAGATACATTATGGAAAAACCCATAGCTCATAGGGAAATTCTATATGATTGAAAACACATTAAGGAAAAAAATGACTCATACTTATAGAACCCAAGGAAGAATGCCAATGTCACTATAAACACATTTCAAACAAATCCATGGTTTATACCAATATAACCCGATAGAAACTACATTAAAAACATGTTATGAAAAACCGTGACTCACTTAATTTAAGTTAAACTGTGAATTAAATCGTCAAATTGTTAAAATTAGTTTGACTAAATCACAAATCAAACCGCTAAGTAAATAAATTGACCTTGCAATCCGGAATTAAGCAGTTTCTTAATTTAGCAAACAACGTAATCGAACAAATTAGTTTAATTAAATTGTAGAAGCTCGAATTAATCCTCAAATCGTCAAAATTAGTTGATTAAACCTCGAATCAAATGGCCAATTAGTTGAATTTATTTTAAGCGGTAGTGTATTAGTGGATTTAGATTTGTACGCATGTTAACGGCGTTAACGAAAATTTAGTGATAAACGGAACGGTTCTCAAATAGATTTAAATTATTTACGAAAGACAATTAGTAAGTTAGGGTAGAATGGGGTATATCGTACCACTTTTCAGAATTTAAGCTATAGTGGATGTTGTACCAATAGTTGTAACTGTTGTAAATGAAAAATATTATTGGAAAGACATATTTTTTTATAAGAATAATATGCATTCATTAGATAACAAGAATTGAAACATCGAAATAAAAAATTATTTACACAATGCTGCAAAAGGTACGGTTTGCCGAACTCGTTCGATAAATCACACCTGGGGGTGACCAAATCGTAATGATGATTATATAGGAGATGCAAATACAGGGTACTAAAGTTCATTGACACAGGCAATTTCGTGCGTCGCCGACTACACTTCTGGCACCGCAACATATCCTCAACCACATTCTGTTCGCAAATGAAACAAAAAATCCATTTAGATTTACTTCTATTTGGAATGCCCTGGTTTTGGTTTAATAGGTCCAAGATGTTCAGAATTCGTTGTATGTGATGGTTTAGACGCCGCAGCTTCTAGTTCGCTCCGATTTTTCAGTAGAGTATGCAACAGATGCATTTGTTACTCATTCATGTCACTTTTTTGACGTAGTTTGGTTTTAGGCGATCTCCCAAATTTCCCACTGCCTTTAGCATTTTTTGTTGGCGTACTTCTTGCCAAGCTACCAACTGGTTTTTATGGAGTACTATCAAAGTAACTGAAGACTGTCACAACCTACATTTTTTTGCGTTATGAACTTCCTCTGGAAGTGGGAGAATTACCTGAATGGATACATTGTTCGGAGAATTTGATCTAGGTTTGTTCCTGTTTGCTTCCAGTGTATTAATTATATTATCACTGTTACCAACCATCTATGGGGTCACTATATCTCGATCACTATCTATTGTTCCTGGGGTCGTGTGATTTAGCATTATTGTTATTCCCTAGTAGAACATCAGCGGCACGAAATCGACATCATTAAAGACTCCTCATGTACCGGCCACATCTCAGTAGCTTTGAATCTATTGCTGATGGTCGTTATGGAAGCTCCTTGGGAATATGTCTCATATTGTATTGACACAGTACTTCAAGTATTGGCTCTCAACCATTTCTGTGCTATTTGAAAAACTCATGTCTGCGTAGAGAAATTAATATTTATAAAAAAGCAATTTTGGAAATATGTTGTATTTAAAACTATAATGCTATTAAATATGGAGTTCCACGAAGTAACGTTAAACAATATAAATTCAATACTGCCCCACCCAATTTGGAATGTCACTATACTTAAAATTTTTTTTTGTTAATTAGAAAATCAATTGCGGAAAAATAAAACTTTAAATGAGTATAAACTTAAAAATATTAATGTATGTTTTTAAATTTATAAATGATTTGTCTTCCTTCTACCTTAACCTCTGGTTACTGCAACCGACCAGCGATTTGGTTAAATTGTATTATGGAAATGGCATCACCACACAAATAAATAGTTCTATTTATTTTGTTGGACTGAAGACCCTGAACTGTTACTTCGTTATTTTCAATTTGCTGAATAACACACGCGTGCGCACGCGCACACAGCCACGCACACAGCCACACACACACCCATACATACCCACACACACCACACACACACACACACACACACCACACACACACACACACACACACGCACACACACCACACACACGCACACACACACACACCACACACACACCACACACAACACACACACACTCACACCACACATACCCACACACATCACACACTCACACACACACACCACACACCACACACACACACACACACACACACACACACACACACTCACACACACGCCACACACACACACACACACACACACACACCACACACCACACACACACACGCCACACACACACACACAACACACACACACCACACACACACACACACACAACACACCACACACACACACACACACACACACACACTCACACACACACACACACACACACACACACACACACACACACACACACACACACACACACACACACACACACACACACACACACACACACACACACACACACACACACACACACACAACACACACACACACACACACACACACACACACAGCACACACACACACACGCACACACACACACACACACACACACACACACACACACACACACACACACACACACACACACACACACACACACACACACACACACACACACACACACACAACCACACACACACACACACACACACACACACACACACACACATACACACACACACACACCACACACACACACACACACACACACACAACACACACACACACACATACACACACACACACATACACACACACACACACACACACACACACACACACACACACACACACACACACACACACACACACACACACACACACACACACACACACACACACATACACACACACACACACACACACACACACACACACACACACACACACCACACACACACACACACACACACACACACACACACACACACACACACACACACACACACACACACACACACACACACACACACACACACACACACACACACACACACACACACACACACACACACACACACACATGGTCTCCTGTTGCAATATCTTCCAGATAAACTTCTTCGACGCTCGTCTTACATTTATTCCATGGGAAATCAATTGATCCGTGATAGGAAGGAGATGATGATGATCTTACACTGTTTTTTGTTCTGCCATTTTCTTCTATAAATCTAATCTTCTGGTTCGATCTGTCGTTTTTTATTGCTTCCTCCTTAGCGCTTTTTATAGTTTCTTTCTTCTTGTAGTATTCTAGCGTTTGTGGAGACGCTACTACTGTGGCAACGTTTCTACGTTCCGTTCTCCAAGACGTCTTTATTTTTATTTTTCCAAAAGAGAATTGATTTGAATGGCGTTGAACCCTAAGTAACCCGTTAGCCCCGCAACTGCACCTTTATCTGGATGGATTGTCAAACCACCTGCTCTTTTGGTTCTGCAACTTTTACAGCTTCTGTATTATTCGAGGGGTTATCAATTGTGAGAATAGGAGAATGCTGTCTTCTAGGAGGGGTAGTCTCGTTTGCTTCTACGATACGTTTAGTTTCAGCCTGCATGGAATACAAAGATAATTGGACGGTTCAAGGGAACCTTTACATGGGTTCCAAGGCACCAAATTTTCCCGCAATTAAGACTATTAAATTAAACCTACACCTGCGGATGTGCATACATTTTTAGAGCTTGTTTCGGGTACTAAGAAAAGCTGTTTCATCACAATTAAAAATACGTCTACCGCCGTCAAAAACATTATTTACGAAAAGTATTTAGAATTCTAAAATTTTACGCATATCGAAAGCTAACGTTAAAATGTCCGTGGCAATTTAGATTACATAATAGTTATTTGTTTCATTAGTAAAAAAATTTCGGGATGAGGAATAAAGTTGCTGGAAAAAGGGAAGCGGAGTCCAGCAATCTTCCGAGTCCAGAAAATGCGTTTTTTTATGAAACATACAATTTTTTCCAGTCACTTTTATCTTTATATTCAGTCATTTATTTGCAGGTTTTACTGATTTTGTACAAAATGAGTATTATTCTACTTTTTAATGAAAAGAAAATTTACCGTGTAGTTTTTAATTAATATTCATTGGATTTTACCTTATAAATTCAATTCATGTTAGTGAAATAATGTGAAGATAGATGGTGCCACCGGCGGGCTCCAATGATTGGAGATGATGTGTGGTGTATCCTGATAATTTCAGTAAGACAACCCCATTGTCGCTGGCTAATTATAAGGTATCAAATTCCTGGAGTGGGTAGTATGGTTATCTAGCAATAACAAAACTTTATTTTCTTGAGAACAGTTGACAGTACCGATAAAGTGTTTCACCCACTCCGGAAAAAGGTGTGCGTTAATGTAACATGTTTGAGAGATTTGATTTCATTTGTCATACGGTTATGTTTATAGATGTTCACGGGAGGAACACAATTGCTTGTAGTGTTGACACAACATACGACTGCAGTTTTAACACCACGTTCTCAACTGGAAACGCCTCCTACTTGACAGTTTCCTCTTTTGTACTATGGAAAATCAACTTTCATTGACATTACAAAAGGTATAGAAAAATATTTTCGGTTTTTTGTCACGAGGTGGTGTTGATGATAGTATGGCCTAAAACAGTAGTCTTTGAATGTCAAATGAATGCGCGCTTGACAGCTGATATTCCAGGTTACATTTTTTATGGACAGTGTTGTTTTTCGTCGTTTGTGTTAAACGTTATAAACATGTGAAAATGAGTGAAATTTCCGAAGAAATCCGCTTTTATACTATTTTACTATGAAAAAGGCAAATCTGGTGCAAAAACATGCGGGAAGTCTGTGCTCTAGCGGACCATGCCGTACAACTTTGGTTGTAACCGTTCTGGAAATTTCGATGTGAAAGATGCACCTCTCTGGCCGGCCATTCACTGAAAAAGTCGATGAAATTCTGCAACTGGTTTAATTAGACCGGCATGTAAGCACTCAAGACATCGCAGATGCACTAAATATCAATTATAAAACAGTTTGGAATCATTTAAAAAAGGCGGACTACTCAAAAACACTCGATATTTGGGTGCCACACGATTTAACGCAAAACAATTTAATAGATCGAATTTCCATCAGTGAAATGTTACAATGAACTCAACTCATTTCTCAAGCAATTTGTAACGGGCGATTAAAAATGGATACGATACGAGAGATAAAAACACTAAAGGTCGTGGACAATTGCCGGTGAACGGTCACAAGCGACTTCGTAGCCTAGACTGACTACTAAGAAGGTTATGCTGTGCGTGTGATGGGATTGGAAGGTGTTTGAAGCTTGCCAAACTATTGATTCGGCTTTCTACTATGACAACGCCAGGCCACACCCATATTTGATGACTCGCCAAAAACTGACCGCGTCCACCGTATAGTCGGGACCTTTCGCTGTTCGACTACCATTTGTTTCGGTCTTTGCATAACTTCCTTGATGGAAAAATTTCGCCAGTAAACAACAGAACTTCTACACCGAGGAATTATGAAATTACCCAAAAATGACAAAAGATAATAATGGGCAATATGTCCTTGATTAAAATTGATTTTCAATAAAAAAAAATGTTATCCAAAGATTTGCAAAAAAACGAAAATACTTTTTCCTTAACCTTATTTATAATCAAAACTGTAAAACGATGCTCATTTTTTATATTAAATGCAGATAGTCTAACCAACGCAACCTTCTCTGGTTGTCTGAGTGACAGGTAAGAGTGGCGTTTCATGAAATTATAATATCATGCTTTGCCAGCCATGCCCTTCTCTACATTAAAATTATGAGGAAGTTGACTTTGATTGCTAATTAGAAAGCAAGAAGATGAATATCACTTATCTTTCTTCTAACTGGGCCAATTTTTCCACAATTTTCGGAGACAATGTGGACAAGTGACCATGATGTTGTATTTCATTATTGACTTTTTTATTAAGGCGTTTCAAATGTTCCCGGAAAGTTAGTTTGGAAATATTACAGCGTGTACAAACATTCATGAAACCCATATTTGTCTTGCTGAAATCCTTCCTGAGGCCGCTAGTTATGTTTTCGTTTCTCATCAGAGGACATCATTTCTCTTCAATAACGTACTGAAACAAAACACTTCTGGATATATCTATAACGTTTCACAATTTTCAGTCTTATGGTGAGTAGTTCGGCAAATCGTACCACGTACGATTTGATCCACCGTGTCCAACTGTCAGTTTTCTATTATTAATGTAAGTTTAATTACAAATTCAACGTCTTGAAACAATTTGCATTTGTACCTTATTTCTAACAGTTTCTTGTGTAAAAATATTGGCTTGGTTCAACTCACCGTTTTATAACAAACTCTTGCACGTGGACGGCGAAAATTATAGGTTATGGTACTGTTTTCACAAGTAGACAGTTACTTCAAAACAATTATATTGACGGTTAATATACCAACTGCTCTAAGCTAGGCAGTACGCAATCTTCGCATTTGTGCAACAGATGGTACCAGGTGTGTTTCTTGATCAGAAAAATAGCGATGGTGCGATTTAATAAGCGGTACAATGTACCAGATTGTACCATCCATTCAATTTATGCAAGTGCAAGTATCAACAACAAAAAAGGACGTGACATTTTTAGGTTATGTTAGCTGATGTGACCTAGTTGTGATGATAATGCAAAAATTGTCAAGTAAAAACAACTCACTCGCGATTGTAAACAGTTACATGACGAACAATTAAAAAATCTGCTCAAAATCCAGTAAACGTCACAAAAGTGACACTTTTATGACTAAATGTCACAGGTAAAAGTTGTACTTCTCGGGCATGGAGTAAAAGTTTCACTTTTGCGTCTAGACATGTTTACTTTTACCAATTTGCTTATTTAATGAGCGTTGTTATGGTTTCATTACTTGCAGAACTTCCTGATTACTATATTCTTTTACCTGCCAATTAGTTTTTCTCTTTCCTTTCGATTTTTAACAATTATTTTTAATTTATCTGATTACGTTTTCGGATAAAATAGTATATGTTATTCGGAGTAAGAGTGTGTTTATGTGGCTCAGCTGAATAATTATTTGCCCCACTTCGTTCGGCAAAATAAACATTCAGCTTCGCCACATAAACCATCGCTTTTACTCCTCTAATATAATATACTATTTTGAAGTGTGGAATTTGGACCACCCTGTACTACTAATTTCATATAATCTTAAACTAACAGTCGAATAAATGAAACGGGAAGAATTTCCTTAAATTTAAAGTAGGTCTATATTTTTTATGCCTTTAAACTGACCGAAGTCATATTGTAATCTTTTACAACATTTAGGACATACTTTTTATCCTAATGGTGTTCTGATAAAGATGTAAAGCATAGGAGCGGGGTATAACAAGGGTTAAAAACGAGGACATCTGCCGTCTAGACCTAATTATTGATATTAACAATGGTTTTCCATTACGAACCGTCGCCGCGCTGCCACTTTCTACCATACTTTTCCACGTCTCTTAAAATACCAAATGCTATTCCTTACTTGTGCCGTTTTTTAAAATTTATGATCGCATTTAAACGTTAACAAAGACAATTTGTCATGAATGTCATTAGACAGTGTACAATAATTAATTATTGCTTTTTGCATCCCTTAGCTTTTTGTTTTGGCAGCTGTTGTTTAATTTACGACTCGATTTTCTGCAAAGAGCCTCTTCAACTAAATAGAAAAGCAGTTTAATTTAATTTAATTCCGCTGTAGCAAATGATTGGGTTGATTCATCCATAAATTCCCTTTCTACTTGGATCGTACCTTTTTAGTGTACCTTCTTAATAAAATAACTATTTGTGCATTACGAGCGACAATTACTTACACTTTACATTCGAAACATTTTGTATACAATTGTCTAAAAGGTTAAAATAATAACAATTATTTGTACATATTAGATTGTTACAATTATTATTAATTTTGCCACCACACTTTAGATCTAATGTACAGGGTGTTGATAAAATGTACTTAAGTTGTGACTTGTTTTCTAAGAAAAAAAATAGGAATAAACAACAATACAACAATCACAAACAACGGTTAACTTTGACCTGCCTTTTATTCAAAGGGTATGGTTTTGCAATTGAAACTGTAAGGTAGTTTACATTTGTTTATTATTTACACCTAAAACTTAATGCAATGCAATATATTACATTTTATCTTCTCGTTCTTCTTCATTACGTCAAATTATCGAAGAAGTGATCGAATACAACTCTCCAACCTTTCTTTGTTTTGTAGATCTAAAAAGTAATGTGACCGAGTAAGGTTGCACGACGTAATACACTTGCTAAAATAGTCCCAAAACAAAAATAATTAGAATAATACAAGAAATAGATGTATACACCAGGACCTTTATAAGGTGGAAGGAGTAAGATAAGGAGACTCGTTGATTCCGACATAATAATGGACAAACTAATAAAAAGCATCGACAATCTCCAAGGGCACAGCTTAAATGTTTTTTAAGCTGTGTCAAGGGTGTAATAGGAAATAGCCAAATACGGATAGTGTGCTTTGAAAACGGTTCAATATTACTCGCCAATACAGAGAAGGATCAACGCCTCCTATACAATTTCACCAAAACTTACGATATGGAGGTATCAACCACAAAAATACAATCAATGGTGATAGCTAAAGAGCCCATTCGATACAAATTTGTAGTAGAAGAGAAAATCATTGAAAAAGTATCCAATTTCCAACACCTATAGTGACCGAAACCTGTACAAAGAAGTGAGGCAGCAGGTCTTAAAAGGGGCCAAAATAGTGAGCTACCTTAGGAACATAAAGAAAAATAAACATTTCCTTACACGAAGTAATGTTATTAAGAGTTTGCTGAACAAATAGAATGGAGTCAAATTCTGCGTTTCTTCTTGTACAATTAATTATTAAATCTTGTTGCTAGATTGGGAGGGGGGGGGGGAGTAATACGTGAAGTGTATAATAGATGTGATTGAAAATTTAAATTAAAATGAAAAGATACCAAAACATGTCTTTCTTATGCATGTAGCATGTAGCACGTAGCATTAGCTTTATTAATTGATGTCCACAAACATTTTGTTTTGTTTCCTTTAGCTAAGCGTTAAATTAATTTTAAGGCTTTCAAAGGAGAATTTTTATCAACAAAAGTTAAATTACCTATAAGGTCTTTACAAGTGTTTCTTCAAAGTTGATTGATTTCGATGTGTTCCTAAAAGGTACTTTAAAAACTATTTTAGCCGTTCTCTTTATGATATAGTTATTGCCCTACAAGAACGTTTATTAAAATGAATTATCTTGAAATAAGATCTCTACACTTTTTGAACAAAATGTGGTAAATATACACAGTGCTTTAAAATTATATGACAATAATTCACCAGCATATTGCTTATGCTGAAATAAAAAGTTATATAAGTATTAGATGGCAATTTTATAGGGTCTTGTGATACATGGTGTTGTAATTTAAGAAAAACAGTTTTTACATACTCGCATTAGATACTTTTTCAATTTTTGGTAGATATCAACTGCAGTGTTTCTTAGACATGTTTTGTAACATTTTGATCAAAAATTAATTGGCCATTTTATTGAACGTACCTTATCTCCACTACAAGTATTTGGTGCGGTAGAGTTTTTAAGTAAAAACTGTGTTCTTTGAAATTACGCCACCCTGTATCTGTACAACCAATATACTACGCTAATATTTCTTTTTATTTTGACTTACACATTATGCTTATAACGTATTTCTCTGCAGTTTTGAAACGCTCCGTATTGAAAGAGGTATTTTAGACTTTTTTATTGCCTCACAAAAAACTATAAAGCAAACTTGCTTAAAATTTAGGATCTTTGAAGGTTCCTCTACTTTTTGCCTTAAAGTCGACAATTTTTGTGATTTTCTCAAGGGTTACTATTTTAACCTTTCTGGATTAATTACCTTCCATCCTACGTATACATATTCAGGTATAGAAGGTTACACAATCGCTGTTTTTTAACTATCGCCAAGATCGGCCATAACGTGGCTGTGTGTTGTGTGTTGTGTGTTTGTGTTGTGTGTGATTGGCGTGTTGTTCGTGTGTGCTTGTGTGTGCGTGTGCGTGATGCGTTGCGTGTGCGTGCTGTGTTGCGTGTGTGGTTGTGTGTTGTGTCGTTGTTCGTGTGCTGTGTGCTGTGTGCGTTGGTGCTGTGTGCGTGTGTCGTGTGCGTGTGTGCGTGTTGTGACTGTGTGGTGTTGCTGGTGCTGTGCTGTGTATGTGCTGTGTGTGTGCTGATGTGTGTAATGCGTGTGTGTGTTCGTGTGTGTGTGTGTGTGTGTGTGTATGTGTGTCGTGTGTGCGTTGCGTGTGCTGTATGTGCATGTGCGTGTAGTGCGTGTGTGCGTGTGTGTGTGTGTGTGTGCGTGTGTGTGCGTGTAGCGTGCGTGTGTGTGTGTGCGTGTGTGTGTGTGTGGTGTTGTGGTGTGGTGCTTGTGCGTGTGCGTGTGTGTGTGCGTGTGTGTGTGTGTATTGCGTGTGGTGTGCTGTGTGTGCGTGTGGTGTCGTGTGTCGTGTGTATGTGTGTGTCGTGCGTCATACTGTGTGTGTCCGTGTGCTTGTGTGTATTGTATGTATGTTTGTTTGTGTGCGTGTCGTGCTTATAAGTGCGTGTGCTTTGTCGTGTTGTTTTCGTGTTGTGTGTGTGTGTGTGTGTGTGTGCGTTTGAGTGCGTGTGCGTGTGTGTGTGTTGCTGTGTGTGCGTGTGTTGCTGTGTGTGTGCGTGTGTGCTGTGTTTGCGTGTGTGTGCGTGTGTGTGTTGCGTATGTGCTTGTGTCGTTGCGTACGTGCTGTGTGTGTGCCTGTGTGTGTGTGCGTCTGTGCGTGTGTGCGTGGTTTTGCGTTGCGTTTGTCATGTGCATGTGTCGTGGTGCGTATTGTGCGTGTCCGTGTCTGTGTTGTGCGCTGTGTGTCGTGTGCGCGTGTGCGTGTTGTGTTATGCGTGTGGACTGTGGTGCGTGCGTGTTGTGTGTGTGTGTTGTCTTGCGTCTGTGCGTGTGTGTGTCTGTGTGTGCTTATGTGTGCGTGTGCTGTATGTCGTGTGAGTTGCGTGTGTGTGCGTGTGCGTTTGCGTGAGCGTGCATGTGCGTGTGCTGTGTCCTTGTCCGTGTATGTGTGTCCGCGTCCGTGTGCTTGTGCTGCGCTGTTGATTGTGTGCCGTTCGTGCGTGTGTGAATGTATGCTACTATGCACGATAACTTGAGAACGATAAAACCTTGTACTTGAAATTTAGTATTTAAGCTTGCTTGTATTTCTCTTGATTGTGGGTGAAATCCAGCAGCGAAGAGACAGTTTTGGTTCTATACAATATTTTGATACCGCACAAAAAAATTGCTACGGTAAGATTTAAGTGTTAGTTCATAATATTTCAATCAATCTGATATAGATATTGATGTTGTTTTTATAATGATGCCTAGATTCCTTATTAACGTATTAGAAAGTAGCATAATTATCCTAAAAAATATTTCATTTCTTTTCATTTTCACGTTGTAGGTTGGAAGGTCGTGGGTTATTCCACACCAGATATGTTTAAATATCATTTTAATAAATTGGCTTGAGTGTTTTTTAAGTTATCATGGGTACAGATACATAGCTATAATGTTAAAAGATATCAATTTTGTTACAGAAAGACTTTAGTAATATGTTTGGCGCATTAGCATATATTACTGTTTTTGTGTACATGGTGATTTAGTATGAAATGGTAACTGACAGCCAGGGTGAGTAGGTTGAAGTGAGTAAATAAGCAGTTGGTTCGCCGGAGATACAGGTAAAATCGCATATAGGGATGTTTACCTTAGACTTGGATGAATTCGGATTGTGATAGCTGGGGGGATGACCACTCGGGTATTTGTAGGGATGGTAGAGGAAAGGGGCTAGATCTGGATAAGGAACCCGAGTGAGCAAAACGCTACACGAGGGAGATACATAGATAATTACGGACATTGTAAAAATACCTCAGAGAAGGATCTCGACGTTTTGACACTTTTCATGATGACGACGAGTGCCAGGTATTTTCCGATCGTTATCCGAAAAACACTAAAACGTCAAAATAACGGGAAGCAGCTTAATTGTTATTTCAATAGTACCTAGTAGTGGGATTACACAACTACATTTTTGAGAACGTTGTGGCCCTAAAAAGTACCGATTTAAAGGAGGAAGGTTTTTAATGCCCCCGTAAATGCTCAAACTGCTGACCATCACTCTGTGCATTGCTGATACCTAGAAATTGCGATTTTAAATGTTTGTAAATTTATTCACCAGAATAAAATCACCCTTTTTGAAATTACTACGGGCAAGTAAGCAATGCTAAAAGTTATACGAAGGGCCTATATTTTGTTTGTTTAAATGCCATATTCACTATGGATATATACGAAAGACACAATTAATAGAAGCATGCAATTGAAACAGATACCTAAACAAAACATACATAATCCTCAAATTGTCAATAGTTGTCAATACTTTCGCGTTACTTTGAGCAATTTCTGTGCTTTCAAAATGCGTTTTACGAATAATAAAGCTGTTGATATGCTTGAATGTCTTCAGAATACCGCAGTAGCTAAAAGAGTTTACGCGGTTCGATATCCAAATCGGCGTCGTTGCAATGTAAGAGTTTTTCCCCGATTAGTGGCGAGCTTACGAGCCAATAGTAGTTTTCGGCCTACGTTTCAATGGCAAAGAATTGAAAGAACACAAGAAAATATTAACCGTGTACTGGGCTATATTGAAGGAAATCCTCATGTTACCACAAGCTCTCATTATCCACTGAGTTGGGCATATCACGGACAACGGTTCAAAATATTTTGAAGGACCATAGGTAAGTTCTAATGGTGTTCGTTTAAAATTTTTTTAATTACTTTAAGAATGCACCCATATCATGTTGTTTTGCATTAGGCCTTGAAAGAGGAAGATTTTTATCGAAGGTTAGACTATTGCCATTGGATGTTGGGCATGATACGCGAAAATAGAGAATTTTATTTCAAATTCTTTGACCGATGAAGCCACCTTCAGTAGTGACGGAGAGTCAATCTGCACAATATGCATTATTGGTCTGCAGAAAATCCCCATTGGTTGCGTAAGTTCAGCGCCAAGAGTTGGAGTTTAAATGTGGTGTGGCATACTGGGAGGCAGAATTATTGGCTATTTTTCGAGCAAAGTCGACAATTCTTGTGATTTTCCAGTAGTTACTATTTTAACCTTTCTGGATTAATTACCTTCGATCCTGTATATATGCAGGTATAGAAGGTTACGCAATCGTTTTTTTTAACTATCGCCAAGATCGGCCGTAATGTGCGTGTTTGTGTGTTCGTGTGTTTGTGTGTGTGTGCGTGGTGTGCGTGTGTGTGTGCGGGCGTGTGTGCGGTGCGAGTTTGTAGGTGTGAGTGGGTGTTATGTGTGTGTTGTGTGTGCATCTGTGGCTGTGCGCCTGTGCGTGTGTGCGTGTGGTGCGTGTGTGTGTGCGTGTGCTGTGTGCGTGTGTGGTGCTGTGTGTTGTGTTGTGTGTGTGTGCGTGAGTGCATGCGTGCGTCCGTGGGTGCTTGTGTATGCATGTATTTGTATGTGTTTGAGTGTGGTGGTGTGCGTATGCGTGTGCGTGTGTGGTGCATGCGTGTACGTGTGCGTGGCGCGTGCATGTGCGTGTGATTGTACGTGAGCATATGCGTGTGGGTGTTCGTGTGTTGTGTGTGTTGTGTGTGTGTGCGTGTGTGTGTGCGTGTGGTGTAGTGCGTTCGTCGTACATATGTGTGGTGAATGCGTGAGTGCATACATATGCGTGCGTCCGTGGGTGCTTGTTGCGTGTATGTATGTATGTGTTTGAGTGTTCGTGGTATGCGTGGTGCGTGGTGTGTGTGGTGTGCGTGTGCGTATGCGTGGCGCGTGCATGTGCGTGCGCGTGTGCGCGTGCGTGTGCGTGTGATTGTACGTGTGCATATGTGCGTATGGGTGTTCGTGTGCTTGTGTGTGTGTGTGTGTGTGTGTGGTGTTGGTGTGCGTGTCCGTGTGTGCTGCGTGCTGTGCGTGTGCGTGTGCGTGTACGTGAGCGTGTGCATGTGCGTGTGCGTGTCCTTGTCCGTGTATGTATGTCCGCGTCCGTGTGCTTGTGCGTGCGCGTGAGGTCGTGCTTGTGTGGCCGTGTTCGTGCGTGTGAGAATGTATGCTACTATGCACGATAACTTTAGAACGATAAAACCTTCGTACTTGAAATTTACTATTTAAGCTTGCTTGTATTGCTCTTGATTTTGGGTGAAATCCAGCGGCGAAGAGACAATTTTGGTTGATCTCAATTGTTTTTGAAACTGCTGTTTATTCTAAAGTATTAAAAATACCGAGATATAGACCTTAAACGTATTTATTAATTATGTTCTATACAATTTTTTGATACCGCACAAAAATTCTACGGTAAAAATTTTCAATCGATCTGATATAGATATTGTTGTTGTTTTATAATGATGCCTAGATTCCTTATTAACGTATTAAATAGGAGCACAATTATCCTAAAAATATTTCATTTCTTTTAATTCGACACCAGATATGTTTAAATATCATTTTAATAAATTGGGTTGAGTGTTTTTTAAGTTATCATGGGTACAGATACATAGCTATAATGTTAAAAGATATCAATTTTGTTACAAAAAGACTTTAGTAATATGTTTGGCTCATTAGCAAATATTACTGTTTTTGTATACATGGTGATTTAGTATAAAATGGTAACTAACAGCCAGGGTGAGTAGGTTTAAGTGAGTAAATAAGCAGTTGGTTCGCCGGAGATACAAGTAAAATCGCATATAGGGATGTTTACCTTAGACTTGGATGAATTCAGATAGTAATAGCTGGGGGGATGACCACTCGGGTATTTGTAGGGATGGTAGAAGAAAGGGGCTAGATCTGGATAAGGAACCCGAGTGAGGAAAACGTACACAAATAGAGTAGTGCTACACGAGGGAGATTCATAGATAATTACGGACATTGTAAAAATACCTCAGAGAAGGATCTCGACGTTTTGACACTTGTCATGATGACGACGAGTGCCAAGTATTTTCCGATCGTTATCCGAAAAACACTAAAACGTCAAAATAACGGGCATAAGCTTAGTTGTTATTTCAATAGTACCTAGTAGTGGGATTACACAACTACATTTTTGAAAACGTTGCAAAAAAGTTATTTTCTGGACTTCTCTACACTCTACGATCGTCGGATAATAGTTTTATGTATTTCTCCAGAAAGAAAAATGTGTAAAACAGTTCTGTAAGGTTTTTGATACTATAAATAAATTGCTTGAAAAGGTGATAGTACAGCCTTTTTTACGATTCACCAATTAACCATCTACTGCAGTTATGTGATTAAAATGATAGCTCAAGCGCCAATATCAAGAGATCAGCCTTGGAAAGAGCATTATTTCATTTCACATAAAAAAATTGGTTTGGGTATCTCTGTAATTTTTGCAATGCCTGGCATCTGGGTATTACAATTCTGTTTTTAAGCTACTTTTTACTTATTCGACTTTGAAAACCATGTGGAACTCCATAGAAAGCGACGGCCCGAGAAAAGGGCATTTGGTCAAAATATTACAACAAATTTAATTATTAAGGGAATCACATCCCAGATTAGACTTGAATATACCATTAATAATGAAAAGTAATTTTATAAATAATAACAGAAACCCGAGATCTTAACACAAGTACCTTTAGCCAAAAATTGGTACGTTACACAAGTGTCCACTTAGATGGTTTTAAGAAAATGAATTTTCTGCTGTAACATTTTATTTATGTGTTGGACCGAATAAATCCATGGAAGAACAAAATGATTCATTCGAAAAAAAAATGGGGTTGTATTACATGTTATTACTAGAAAAAGGTCGCAATTCTTATTCGAACCTCAACACAAATAATTATTACTAGATAACAAAGAAAAAAGATAAGAATAGTATACAATAAACAGCAATAAATGATGTTATCAATGTTCTTTCACTAACATTAATATCTCTCTCTCTCTCTCTCTTTCTTATATATATATATATATATATATATATATATATATATATATATATATATATATATATATATATATATATATATATTGTCCGAGAAGATTATTTTTCAATGGAGGCCAAGAATATGTAGCCAAAGGCTTGGATAAACTGTATGGAGTACTGCGACGAGTTTTATGTTACGTTTCGCAGTATTTTAAAAATTCTGGAAATATAAAACTATATATGGATTATAAAGCTTACTATGCGACTACTATAATTATTACAATTGGCCTTAGTGTGAGATATGTATAATTAGTGATAGATTATTGACGAAATGCAAATATTGAAGTTGAAATGCCACTGGAAGACCTTACTATGCTTGTTATGTACATAATAATAGTTTTGTTCCAATCACCAAGTGAACAATATGTCAGATGCTGTGTTACCAAGCGTAGAACACTACTAAAACTGAAAATTGCTTCTTTATCGACAAGAGCGCTTGTTTAAAGAATAGTTCAAGCATGCGGTACTGTTGTAGTTCCAACTTTTCTAGTGATGTAGCATAATTTACCCAAAAATTCTAAAATATAAAATGCAGGATATTACTATTATATTTGAAAAGTTGCGTTGAAATATTTTTACATTGTGGGATAACTTTCAAAGTTATCATAGGAATTTGTGTGGCCAAAATTAAATACACTTTAGATAAAACAGCTCGATAAACTAACCGTAGTGGAAAATAGAAAGTAGATTATAATTAATATTCTGATTATTAATCGTTCAACTCCGGAGAAGAAAAGAAATGAATCATTTTTCTATCACATCGATCAAACATTCTGGAACGTAACATATCAACGTATACAACTAAAAGGTAATGTACACTCAACAGGCAATTTTTGAGTATACCGAAGTTCATTATTCACACGGTTACGAAGAATATCCCTATTCTACTTTATCACAAATCACTTCGTAAACAATTGTTATTCATGATGACCACCAAAAGTTTATGATCCTTAAGTTTATGGATTAAAAAATATTAAAAAAATCGTATAATAAATAACATTAGTATTAAAGAATGCGCATTTGTTTGGTATGAAAGAATTATAATCAATAAATTATGTGGTTATAAAAAAATATTTTAGTTTATTAGTAATTAAAAAAATAGGTTTTAATATTTAATTACTGATTTTAATCAAGCATAACAGTGCGATAAAATTATATACAAAAAAAAGTGTTAAATTAAATAGGTTAGGTTAGGTATCTTATCTACACATAAAATGTGAAACCTCGACATGCAAGAAGAAATTCGTAATGTATAAGTATGTAGATACAGCATGTCTATTTTCTGAAATATAATTACATACGGTGTGTATTTTTAATTACAGGTACTAAATTTCTAATATTTTACTACACACACGTACAGCATGTGTTGCTTAAAATTTATACGTTTCCGCATTTCTACATAAAAACTCGAAACAGCTAACTTGAAAACGGACCTAAACAAAATCACATAATTCAACCAAACTACGTATTGACCAATATGCTATAACTACACTGTTAAACCAGTTATTAAACATGATCAAATTCAAAATAACATAAGACAGATCTGAAGGGTGTTCTAGTAATGAACTAAATCAAGTATAGTAACAGTACACTAAATTTTAACCGATTAATTTGTGTTAAAAAACACTTAGAGTATAGATGTAGGAATAACATTTTTATGAGTCTTGGATTTAATTTCACTACGTGCACAATGAGGCGATGCACCCACACTTGCTGGAAAGCACTTGGTTGGATGGGAGAGTGGCTAGTAGAAGCAAACGTTAAAACGGGAATCGCTTGTTTTGTATTTATAAAGTCGTCAAATCAAGAAAGAGACAGAGGCACACTCAAATCAGTTTTTACAGATAAAATGCACAAAAAGCTGTAAGAAAAAATAAGACAACACGACTACAAATTTTAAAATATCACTTACCTAACAAATTAAAACTTAAAAACGACGTGTCTGTTTATTTTAACTTTTTATCAGAAAAACTAGATGATGTGGCGGTCTCGCAGATGGTACCTAGACATAAAAGAAGAAACTAACAATGTATTTAAGAAAAAACGACGTACAATGTTTTGTATGTTAACAAACTGATCTTACGCAGTGTCACAAAGAGCCCTGTACGAAACGGTAAAACTATTAATCTAATAGTGTATGGTAACCGCAATTTAAATTGAGCCGAGATTCTGACCTAATCAGGTAAGAAACAAGATATTTCATTTTAAACGAAAACGCGAGTAACATTTATGGCATCTCACTACTTTAGATACAACGAAACGAGGTCTGCAGAATTTAGTTTACTGAAGAGCAACTAAAGGACAAATAGTAATTATAAGCGAATCATAATTAAAATAAAGATGTTACTATTTACTGAGGACGATAACTGTAATGGTTAGCGAATCGTTTAAATTTACATGAAATAGAAAAATACTCGATTTAAAAACCCAATATATGAGTATTTTAATTATCTGTAATAATCGTGAGAGTTTATATTTCCAGATAACCGAATGATATGTACCAATTATTATAAGTAAACAACAGCATATATAGCAACATACATTAATACGAATAATCGTGAGCAACGTGTTACTAACAATGGGCTTGAAGTATCGACAAACTAGTAAAAATAGAACAATGAAATTTAATAAAATACTTATCTTTTTTGGGTTTTTTTAATGATGTATTTTTATACTATAGGTATAATCTAAACGTTTCAATAACACTTACAGTTATCTTCGTCAGTAGTAATATCTTTTAAAATTGTCAAAAGATGTTGAAACAATCTTGTGAAATTTAAAAATTGAAACATATACATCAGCCTGCTATTAATATAACCGTTTGAGAAACGTATAAAGCCAACTATAGAATTAAACTTTAGTCAAGGATAATATCATATGTTCTTTACGTCTTGTGTCAAAGTTACGTTCTGTGATTCCAATGTATACTTTTTCACATGAACAAGATAATTTATACACACCGGAAGATGTGGGTTTAAAAATAGTCCTAATGCCATACTTAATTAGGATTTTTTCAATTACATCTGTAATATTAGCTATCAAAAAAAGAAAAACAGTACCAACGTTAAGAATTGGTTTTCCTTTAAGGTTATGTTTAGAAGGTGTAATAACATTATTAATATTTTTAAGTGAAATTTAATCTCCTGGTATAGTAAATGTTTCAAACTAGCTACGTAAATACTGGCGAATTGGTAGCTCGCTTTAGTAGATAAGTTCTCGTGGCGAACTTATGTACTCATGGCGAATTAGTGAATTTTTTAGAATGCCTAGAGATATAAATAGGTGCGTAGAAACTATATACGAAGTGTGTCATTAGGGTAATGAGACTGATAGCGTAGTGTTTGATCTGGCAACACTGATGATTTGGGACATGGAGGGGAGGGAGGTGAACAGTGATACAGTAGCAGTACGAGTTTGACCAACGAGTGATACGAATTTCGAGCAGCGATGTGCTATCAGGTTTTGCTTTACGCTTGAACACAGCGCAACAAAAACGTTTACCAAACTTCAGCAAGTCTACGGGGACAGTGTTTTGTCAAGGGCTCTGGTGTTTCTGTGGTTTAAGGCGTTTGCAGAAGGAAGAAAGTCAATGCTCCTTTTCACGCAGCAACTTCAATACACCATTTTCTGGCTAGTAAAAACATTTCTGTGCATGCTGATCGTCCTAATTGCCCAGGTTTGAGTCGTAACTTTTCCCTTAACCGAAATTAAAATCATACGTCAAGAGAGCTTGTTTTGTAACCCTGAACAACATTCAAAAGTGTATAACCGACCAACTAAACGTCATTTTCATTTTTGAGTTGCAGCACTGCTGTGAGGAGTGGAAGAACCGTCTCCGACGATATGTAGCTTCTCAAAGCACTTACTTTGAAGGGGACAATGTTCAGTTGTAACTCTTTTGAAGCAAAAGTGGTAAAAAAATCAGTCACATTACTTTAATGGCACACCTTCTATGTAGTAATCTAAATTCTAAGCTCGCAGACATATTAAAAATACCCAAAACAAATTCACTGCATACACAGTAACCAGTCCTCGTATAAGTTCAAATTACGGAAATTTACGTCTAAACAAATGTTAGACGCTGATACTAATATTCTAGTATTCTAGTACAGTAAGCTCTGCCGAAACGTCGCAACGTTAAATGGGTTCTTATCAGGACATCAACAACGATACCATACGAGATGAACCAGGAAGAAGAAACAATATTATATATATATATATATATATATATATATATATATATATATATATATATATATATATATATATATATATATATATATATATATATATATATATATATATATATATATATATATATATATATATATATAATACAGGAATCTCGTTATTAGCAGAGATAGAGATTCGGTTAAATGATCTTTGATTTAATCATAATTAAGATTACGGGCCAAAATACATAATGGCCGATGTTACATTTTGGCTCTAGAAGCGTTACTTACAAAATAATTAAAATTCTGAAAATACATTATTAAGGCAACGTCGTTTGAGTACTTTTAGGTGACGTTCACAAAAAAAATTTACAGTAACAGTTTGCTTGTGATCTGC
Source organism: Vesta saturnalis (assembly GCA_036346205.1). Taxonomy (NCBI): domain Eukaryota; kingdom Metazoa; phylum Arthropoda; class Insecta; order Coleoptera; family Lampyridae; genus Vesta; species Vesta saturnalis. Next base: position 1,716,248 of record JARFJB010000102.1, read on the forward strand.
ATTAACTTTTGTTTTTCTTATGGGAACTATTTTGTATTTTTACACCATTGTAACGAGATTAAAATTTTGGTTTCAAAACTGTATGCATGTGTAATTAAAAATTTATAAATAACTTCAAATATAAATATTTAGTTATTATTAAGGTTAATGCGTTGACATATCAAGTTTGCTTTAACTTTTTATCAGAAAAACTAGATGATGAGGCGGTCTCGCAGATGGTACCTAGACATAAAAGAAGAAACTAACAACGTATTTAAGAAAAAACGACATACAATTTTTTGTATATTAACAAACTGGTCTTACGCAGTGTCACACAGAGCCCTGTACGAAACGGTAAAACTACTAATCTAATGGTGATAACCGTGATTTAAATTGAGCCGAGGTTCTTACCTAATCAGGTAAGAAACAAGATATTTCATTTTAAACGAAAACGCGAGTAACATTTATGGCATCTCACTACTTTAGATACAACGAAACGAGGTCTGCAGAATTTAGTTTACTGAAGAGCAACTAAAGGACAAATAGTAATTATAAGCGAATCATAATTAAAATAAAGATGTTACTATTTACTGAGGACGATAACTGTAATGGTTATCGAAACGTTTAAATTTATATGAAATAGAAAAATACTCGATTTGAAAACCCAATATATGAATATTTTAATTATCTGTAATAATCGTGAGAGTTTATATTTCCAGATAACCGAATGATATGTACCAATTATTATAAGTAAACAACAGCATATATAGCAACACACATTAATACGAATAATCGTGAGCAATGGGCTTGAAGTATCGACAAACTAGTAAAAATAGAACAATGAAATTTAATAAAATACTTATTTTTTTTGGGTTTTTTTAATGATGTATTTCTATACTATATAATCTAAACGTTTCGATAACACTTACAGTTATCTTCGTCAGTAGTAATATCTATTAAAATTGTCAAAAGATGTTGAAACAATCTTGTGAAATTTAAAAATTGAAACATATACATCAGCCTGCTATTAATATAGCCGTTTAAGAAACGTATAAAGTCAACTATAGAATTAAACTTTAGTCAAGGATAGCTAGATCATTAAAAATTAAATACTGTTAAACTGTCTTAAAGATGACAAATTATTATTAACAATTAAAAAAATAATGCAGAACGTTTTACGTAATTTTTTAATTTTAATTTCAGCTACTTATATTAAATTATTATAATGCTGTGGTAATTTAACATACATTTCCATATTATCAAATTGAATGTCATGCTTTAGATTAAGGCATGGTCAGATACTGCAGGTTTCTCTGGTTGACCTAATCTACAAAATCTCATATGTTCTTTACGTCTTGTGTCAAAGTTACGTTCTGTAATTCCAATGTATACTTTTTCACATGAACAAGATAATTTATACACACCGGAAGATGATAATGGGTTTGAAACATCTTTAGGTGATCTTAAATGTTCTTTAATTTTTCTTGTGGGTTTAAAAATAGTCCTAATGCCATATTTAATTAAGATTTTTTCAATTCTATCTGTAATATTAACTATAAAAAAAAGAAAAACAGTACCAACGTTAAGAATTGGTTTTCCTTTAAGGTTATGTTTAGAAGGTGTAATAACATTATTAATATTTTTAAGTGAAATTTAATCTCCTGGTATAGTAAATGTTTCAAACTAGCTACGTACATACTGGCGGATTGGTACTCGCTTTAGTAGATAAGTTCTCGTGGCGAACTTATGTACTCATGGCGAATTAGTGAATTTTTTAGAATGCCTAGAGATATAAATTATAACAAATAAAAAATATAATATAAAAAATAAAATCTGTTTATATTAATGGTAAATAGCACAAGTCTAGACTCAGATAAATAACAAAATTTTATAAACTATACTGAAATTGAGAACTGTTACATCAGTGTAAAAGCAGAATATTTTTCATAAGAAATTATTAATAACAATTAGCATTTGTTTTATTTGGGCACCACTCAATTTCTTAGGTTTAATAAAAAAATACAACATTATATAATTAAAAGGTTGTATTCTCAAAACATAATAGGTAATCTGAATAAGACTAAACTGTATTTATATGTATATTTAATAAGCAAAATAGTAATGATTATTATCAGAATAAAATAAACTAAAACGATACTTCTTGTAATGCCTTAAATCTTAAAATCACTCAATTAAACACTTTAGATAAGCTTACAATCTATGTATACTTAGATATTCAAAATTGCAATCTAAATTAAAATGTTTCAATAAGAAACGTGTATAGACCAATGTCAACAAATTACAGTTGTGTAGGTTATGAACTCAAATGTTTTATTTCAGGTAACAGGACTCTAACTGTTCCTTACTTTAACCGTATCAAAATAACACAAACCGATTTGTTATTTACTTAACTGCACTAAAAGGATAAGTAGTTACTTGTACAAAACAAATAGTTTAATCTCGTCTTAAACGAACTGTAGCTTGAGAATTTTGATTTCCAATTCCAAGACAAATATTCGATAATGTAAAGGTAATTTCCATTTGTAATTAACGTACAAATAAACGAAACAAAGACGTATAGGTAAGCACTATAAGTTTCATCTGTCTTAACATAAAAAAATAGATGTACGGTAGCATATGGTAACATTCAATTATTGGCACAAAATGTTGTTGACCCTACAACAACTGAAAGATATAACGAACGTAGATTCGAACGAGAAAGCTGTTTATAACGACGAACGCAGAATATGTATAACAGCATGTGATTGATGCAAAACAAAGGTATCTCCATTTAGGTTCATAAAGATGACATTGCATTAACTGCCATTTTAACAAAGTACAGTTCGTGACGTCATACCCACGCTACTCAATGATACGTAAATTGACCAAAATAAAAGCTTACTCTTAAGATAAACGGTTTCCTTGTTCCTACCTTGTTCTTGTTTCTTGTTTTTGATTCTGATTCTGATTCCCTATTAAATATAATATATAGAAAATATAATTAAACGCCTTTACATACCTTATAAAAGGGAAGCAAAACTTAAAAAAGATAACGTCTTAAAGGCAAGACATGATAAACGGAAATGCATCAAGCATGCTCAAGTCATGCTGCGCATAAAACTAAAATTGAATGTCTAAAATATACACAGGGACGTTCGTAATTATGTAGACTGAAAAGAAAATAGTGCGATATAAAATTTAATTATTAAACGAGAAAAGAAATGCTTAAAAATACTAAGGTAATGTAAATATACTTATCAATAATAATGCAAATTTCGAAATTTAAATTAAGGTAACGACAGACAAGAATTGGCACGTTACAAATTAGGTGCGTAGAAACTATATACGAAGTGTGTCATTAGGGTAATGAGACTGATAGCGTAGTGGTCGATCTGGCAACACTGATGATTTGGGACATGGAGGGCAGGGAGGTGAACAGTGATACAGTAGCAGTACGAGTTTGACCTCATTCTGACAACGAGTGATACGAATTTGCTTTAGGCTTGGACACAGCGCAACAAAAACGTTTACCAAACTTCAGCAGGTCTACGGGGACAGTGTTTTGTCAAGGGCTCAGGTGTTTCTGTGGTTTAAGACGTTTGCAGAAGGAAGATAGTCAATGCTCCTTTTCACACAGCAACTTCAATACACCATTTTGGAAGAACCGTCTCCGACGATATCTAGCTTCTCAAAGCACTTACTTTGAAGGGGACAATGTTCAGTTGTAACTCTTTTGAAGCAAAAGTGGTAAAAAATCAGTCACATTACTTTAATGGCACACCTTCTATGTAGTAATCTAAATTCTAAGCTCGCAGCCATATTAATAACACCCAAAACAAATTCACTGCATACACAGTAACCAGTCCTCGTATAAGTTCAAATTACGGAAATTTACGTCTAAGCAAATGTTAGATGCTGATACTAATATTCTAGTACAGTAAGCTCTGCTGAAACGTCGCAACGTTAAATGGGGTTCTTATCAGAACATCAACAACGATACCATACGAGATGAACCCGGAAGAAGAAACAATATAATATATATATATATATATATATATATATATATATATATACACGATGTATTTTTTTGTGTTAAGTACAGGGATCTCGGTTATTAGCAGAGATAGAGATTCGGTTAAATGAACAAAAATGATCTTTGATTTAATCATAATTAAGATTACGGACCAAAATACAAAATGGCCGATTTTACATTTTGGCTCTAGAAGCGTTACTTACAAAATAATTAAAATTCTGAAAATCCATTATTAAGGCAACGTCGTTTGAGCACTTTTAGGTGACGTTCACAAAAAAAATTTACAGTAACAGTTTGCTTGTGATCTGCACTAACTTTTGTTTTTCTTGTGGGAACTATTTTGTATTTTTACACCATTGTAACGAGATTAAAATTTTGGTTTCAAAACTGTATGCATGTGTAATTAAAAATTTATAAATAACTTGGAATATAAATATTTAGTTATTATTAAGGTTAATGCGTTGACATATCAAGTTAACCGTGTAAAACAAATGAGACGTCGTCTTTACAATTAAACAATATTTTGGGATAAAGTCGGTATGTTGGGGGTGTGTTACAAGAGCAACAAAAATTTACAAAGAGCAAGTTAAATTATAATTAAAAAAATGTTCCACTTTTGATTTAAATTCTAAAGATTGAATTTAAATTTAGCACATTTATAACGTTATTAGTTTAAATTAAAGAAAATAATTTATGAACTAAAATCTATTAACCAACAAATTTACATTTAAAAACTATTAATGATTACAACGAATTTTCAACTATGTATTACTATTTACACAACAATTTTGGTATCAAAAATGTATCCATGTGTAATTAAAATTTATAAATAACTTCAAAAAGAAATATTTTAGTTATTATTAAGAATAATGCGTTGACATATCGACTTATCCGTGTAAAACAAGTGAAAATCGCCTCAACAATTGCATAATTGTCATTCGGCGAAAATTTGTTTTTTTCTGGTTCTTTTGAGATCGTTTTGATAACGATAAATTTGATGTATATTAAGTGCAATAGAAATGCCAGAAGACGGCCATGTCTTATGATGTTTAGACGCTTGGGAATTTAAAAAAATTTAAAATCCTGATCATCATCAAGAAGTTATTAACGCTATTGAAGAGACTCATTCGTCATCGATAAGAGAAATAGGAGAAATGACAAACCTATCTCATTCAAGTATTTGTAAAATACTTCGTAAAAATTCGCGTAAAATAAATTTAGCGCATAGTTTACATAAAGAAGACGCTGAAAGAAGAATGAATTTAGTCAATCGCTTACCCACGAATATGAAAATAATTCTACGATTTTAAAACAAATAATATGGAATGACCAATCGAATTTCACAAATAAAGGTATTTTAATAGAAATATTCATCATATTGGACAACAGAAACTCAAAGACGATTTATGGAGGCGAGACCTCAAGTTCGGTTTAGTGCGGAATATTTAATATTAGGTTAATAATACCTTTCAGATATGAGGGTCATTTAAATTCGAAAGATATTTGCACTTTTTACAAAACGAGTTGAAAAATTTTCTCGACGATATTCTACTAAATCAACTTAATTCAGTTTATTTTCAACCAGATGGAGCCCCTGTGCATAATGCCGCAATAGTTCAAAATTATTTAAATCGAAAATTTCCCGACAGATGGACAAGAACAAATGTACCCATATTTGTCCGCTAGGTCTCCGGATCTAACACCACTAGATTTTTACTTTGGGGTTACCCAACTGTATTTGCAAAACCAAGGTCGTCAATTTAAATATCTATTGTAAATTGTGATGTGAAAATTCGTTTTAATTAATAGTTGTGTAAATAGTAATACATATTTGAAAATTCATTGGGATTAGTAATAGTTTTTAAATCTAAATTTGTTTTTTAATTGTCTTTAGTTCATCAATTCTTTTCTTTAGTTTACACAATAATGTTATAAATGTGAATTTAAATGAAATATAACTTTTGATGTTAATCTTAATTTGGAAGATTTTTTCAATTATAATTTAACTTGCTCTTTGTAAATTTTTGTTGCTTTTGTAACACACCTCCAACTACGACTTTATCACAAATATTGTTTAATTGTAAAGGCGATGATGCTTCATCTGTTTTACGTAGTTAACTCGACATGTCAAGGCATAATTTTTAATATTAATTAAAATACTTATTTTTGAAATTATTGATAAATTTTTAATTACACATGCATACATTTTTGAAAACGCAATGGTGTAAAAATACAAAATAGTTCCTATAAGAAAAACAAAAGTTAGTGTAGATAACAAGCAAACTAATAACTATAATTTTTATCTGCCATTTGTTATTTCCGTATTCAATAACGAAAGTAAATATAAATTTTGTTTTATCTTAATTATGATTAAATAGATCATTTGTCCATTTAATCAAATTTGAATTCTGTAATAACCGAGATCGAATGTTAAAGAAAAGTACATGTTGGTCATATATATATAATATATATATTATAATATATATATATATATATATATATATATATATATATATATATATAAATATCGTTTATAAAAATAGGCCAATCCGTTAACCACATATTCTTTGGGACAAAATACGGGACTTTCTTATGTCACTTTTATTTGAACGCTTCCTTTTCGATATACAGTGTCAAATCTATCACTTTTTAAAAGTGTATTTATTTAATTAATCTCTGGTGTGTTATTAAGAATATCGTTTTCAAAGTTTGTGTACAAATCTTAATTTTCTAAGTGCACCTTCTGTTATTGATTGTTAAGTTTAAAGAATTCAAAAGAAACATATGCATAGAAAATAAAGGGTGTGTAACCTTTAAGCCATTTTTTCTGAACTGAACCCTATAAACGTCGCATCCATTTTTATAGTAGTTTGATGATTTATCATAACTTTTTGAAGCTCTTGAAGACTTTTGATTTGATGGCTTCCTTGTATTGACATACTTTTAGTTATTTCGACTAGGTGTATGCGATTTATTTAACAATTTTTATATTTTATCATATCAGAATAAATTATAATAACTTAAAACAATCAATTATGCTAATAATTAATAAATCGAAAGTTGGATGCAATAATTAAATTAAATCGTTCGATGTTCCCCTTGTCAAATGCACCTTCTATTCTTTTTATAACTGAAAACCGAATATTTTGGAAAATATTCAGTCTCAATCTAAATACCTCTGCACCTTCTGTGATGCGATTCCTCATTTGATTTTGATTTATAATTATTTATTATGCAAAATAAATTTAAAAATAGTCTTATCTTAAAGTTCGTAACAATATCTGTCAATTACTTCTCTTGTGTTTTACCTTTATTTGCAACGGTTTCAAAGATATTTGATTTTGAAAATTCGGCTCATTTTTAGTTTTTTCTAAATAACTACGAAAGTTGGCAACACTGATCAAAAGTTAAAACGTCATTTGATTGGTCTTGAAATTCTGCCCAATATTGCTAATTTAACCGACTCTGTAACTGTTATAATAACAAAGTTACCCATAGAAGCTTAGTTAAAAATAAATCCATAATAATGGCTTAAAACAATCAGTTGAATTAATAATTCAATACTACAAAAAAAATTTTATGTTCGATGCGTCCACAGCCTTCGCGATTGCACCTTTTTATTTTTTTAAATAATTGAAAACCTAATATTTTTTATACGTCTTGTCAAATGTTTGTCAAATTAATCGCTGTAAAAATTTCGAACGACTACTGAGTTCAAACACTAAACTGAATAATAAGGTATGGTCAATAGAGAGAATATTTTGGAATTTTCTGAAATGACTGATATGATTTTAATTATGGGTAAAATTTCAAATAAAATCTCTAGATTGTACATTTTGAATAATCATTCTCACTTTAGGAAAATGTGATTCTAATGCTAGTTTAGCTTCAAGGCGTTATGCAGAAATGTATCCAAATCAGTATCACCCAAAAGGAAATTTTTCTTAAGTTTAGTAACGCCTAAGAGACATGGAAAATTCAAAACAACGAATAGGAACATGTTAAGACGACTACAATTAACCAAATCAATAGGAACAAATTTTGCAAATAGTTGAACAAAATCAGCTACTACAGTGCGAATCACCGAATTAAGGTTTTAAGTATGAAAGTAAAACAACCCTAATAAATACTGATTTCAGTCTTGTTTGTGACTTATTACAACAAATGTACAATTAATTCTCAGTTTATTTTCTAAATTAACTTTGCCTGAAATAATTCTTTTGTAATTTTGAAATTTATTGTTTATTATTATTAATTATTGAAAACATTTAAACAAAGGCGAAAATTTTATTAAAACCTTCCAACAAGTTTTAGCGAATCTGTAGAACGCAAATTTGCCTGAGACCGGACTTGAGGTTTAACCGATCAGCATAACGACAACTGACAACGGTGTTTCACAAGACTCACTGCATTCTCATTGACTTTCACTATAGTACTAGGATTATAGCTCGACAGATTAAATGATATAAATTCTACGGACGTGCATAGGATTTTAAAACGTCACCATTGCATCCATATCAATCTCATATCATGTGCAAAGTACAGAACTTATTGCCGCAAGATTTACAGGCAAAAACACCTTTATACTGGCTCTGTAATGAAAATAACCGTAACTGCCGGTTTGTTAGATCCATTTATTTTCGGATGAAGCTACCTTTGCAAATGTATAACGAATATCCACAACACCGATGTTTGCAGATGAAAATCCAAGAGCTTTAGACCAGTCATCAAGTAAATTATAAATATTGGAGGAATTTTAGACAGTTTTCCTTTAGGTCCGGTATTTTACCAAACTTAAATGCCGAACATTTTTTATTTTTTTTACAAAATGAGTTTACAAATTTACTTGATCACGTACCTATTCGTCAAAATATGTGCTTTCAACTTGACGGATCTCCGCCACATTATAGGAATAATGTTCGGAACCATTGAACCTATATTCCTAATCACTGGATTGGCACAGGATACGCCTATTCATTGGCCACCTCGTTCCCCCGGCTTAAACCCACTGGACTTCAGTTTTTGGGGATTCATGAAAGATTTTGTTTATAAGGTTCCAATAATAAATCAAAATCAATTGAGGGATCGCATCGCAGAAGATGCAGATGTATTTAGATTGAAACCGAATATTTTCCAAAATATTCGGTTTTCAGTTATAAAAAGGGCCAGAAGGTGCATTCGCGAAGGCGGTGGGCACATCGAACATTTAATTTAATTATTTGCATCCAACTTCGTATTATAATTATTAGCACAATTGATTGTTCTAAGTTATTAAACACCTAGTCGAATAACTAAAAGTATGTCATAAAAGAAGCATCAAATCAAAAGTTAGATAAATCATCAAACTTTGAATTTTTTACTTAAAATCATACAGAAGGTGCACTTAGAAAAGAGTAAGATTTGTACCAAATATGAAAACGATATCTTAAAACACACCAGAGATAATAAAAAAATACACTTTTAAAAAGTGAAGTTTGACACCCTGTATATCGAAAAGGAAGCGTTCAAACAAAAAGTGACATAAAAAAGTCCCGTTATTTTGTGACCACATAAAAAACTTGCAAATTTAAAATCAGGTACCTATAATTGATTGCGTTCTCTTCAACTAAAATACTTTCAGACTTCTAGCACTTCAGGTTATACCGGAAGTTGCCATCTACTTTGTTATTTTCAATGGAATACCCTATTTATTTTTGCATTTTTGGATGGGAACCATAATTTTGAATCTTTTTATGAAGGTATACCATGCTCATCAGTCATCAATTACGGTTTTTGAGATAAAAATTATTTTCCGAAATCTTGACAGCTGCTTGCGGTTTACAAAATGAACTTTAACTCCTATTTGGATTCAGATAAACAGTTAAAATCCAATTGTTTGTAGTTTAAGGTTGCACTATTTTTTGTTACGTAATCGAATTGGCAATAAGATTTGCGTCAAAGTTGTATGACATGTTATACATAAATCAAACTGCTCGAAATTTCAGCAAAATGATTTAGTCTTGCTGAAAGAAGAAAACTCTCCCCCTCTGCATTGGCCAATGGCCAGGGTCTTGGAAACATTTGAAGGCGCCGATGGAAAAGTCAGAGTTGTCCGCCTAAAAACACAAGAGGGGGAATTCACTCGTTCCATTACAAAAGTGTGCCCTCTTCTACAGGCAGATTGTTAATTTCTCTTGCGAAAGAAAATGTAAAATATTCCTATTATATATATATATATATATATATATATATATATATATATATATATATATATTGTTGTTTGTTTTGTTCATTTTATTAACGTCCTCGCATTCCCGTTCTCTCAGTAACAAATTAATCTCAGACTTAATCCTAACTTGTTCAATAATCTCCGGTCTCTTACGCCGAATTATTTAGTTAACTTCCTGATTTCAATCAGTTGTAAATTCATGTAGATGTTCAGAGTTACAATAATGATTTTTTGCCAACACACTATTGCGGTGGGGGCAGTATGTTGCGAAACATCGCAACAACGCAATTATATATTTTTTGTAATAGATCAACTCTCTCAAAAGTTAGTGAAAAAAAAAATTTAACAAAGTTTTATATAAGTTGTTGTAATAAATTAACTTTAATTACAACTAGTCCTTCGTATTTATCATATTGAAAGTTCGAAGAAGTAGTTGACGCAAACGGGGAGCCTTAACTATCGAAGGAAGCATTAATTTAAAGGCACCGTTTTCGCGCATAGTCTTCATCGAGCGGGATCTCCACTCAAAAATCTCCCACACAATTAAAAAGATCTCAACGTTTTCTCTATCCCCTGGCACATGGTTGATTCGAAGTTCCAGTTACGTGTGAACTCCTATTAGCTGACGCCCTCCGCATATGCCCAAGTCCAATCCACACTACGAAAGATTCCAGTAAGTTAAAGTGATCATTTGTTTGTATTAAAACTCTGAGGAAAAGGTTAGTGAACTTTACATGAAACTATTGCAAAAACTCTCAAATAGTAAATACGCATTCACATTTATTTAACTCTGTTATTTATTGTTTGTTTTGAATGGTCATGGATTTCAAACAATTAAAAACTACTCGCACAAGTGCTAAAAGCAAAATCACTCGTATTCAGAATTGGGTGCAGAACTATCAAAATTTGACATTAGATGTTCAAGAATTTTCATGTAGACAAAAAAGATTGGAAGCCGCGTTTTCTGAATACGAATGTGCTCAAGACGAGATAGATTCATATTTATTAGAATTTGAAGATAATTCAGATGTAGAAGATCGTGAAAAATTGAAAATCAGTATTTTACAACGTTAGCCCTTATTGAAAAATGTATACAAAATTATCTCCTCAAAATGTCACTGTAAGTCACAACAGTGATTCAATTAGAAATAGCTCGCATACACACAATTCCAATATAAAATTGCCGCAAATTAATATTCCCAACTTTACAGGAAATTTGCACGATTGGAAGCCCTTTTTAGATCTCTTTGATGCGTTAATAATAAACAACCCACAATTCTCAAATGTGGAACGTTTTTATTATCTAAAAACACTGGTAAAAGGTGAAGCTTTTAGTTTAATTGAATCATTGTCATTGACTAATGAAAATTTCTCTACAGCTCTTTTATTACTTAAGCAAAGATATGAAAACAAAAATAAGATTGTTAATTCCCATTTCGAAAATTTGTTAAATGCTCCTTGTATAACAAAATGTAATCCACAAAATTTGAGAGAATTAGTTACAACCTGTAAGAAAAACCTAGAATCACTAAAAAACATGAAGCTCTCTGATAAATGTAATTTTGAATCATTACTTATTTTTCTTTTAAAAAAAACACTAGATTTCGGCTCTAAGAAATCGTTTGAGGAAGGTCGTGATTCAAAGACATTGCCAAATTTAGCGGAATTTTTTGAATTTCTCGAAAATCGTTGTGTTGTGTTAGAAAACATTTCAGGGAATGAAACACTAGTCAACTCAAAATGTAGTAAAGTAACACTATACTCGAAAAGTGACAGTTACGGTCTCTCGTGCATTTTTTGCGATAAATCTCATAAAATTTACGGGTGTCCACAATTTTTGGAAATATCTCCTCAAGAAAGATTAAAGTTTGTTCAAAGTAAAAAAATGTGCTTAAACTGTTTAGGCACAAAGCATACGGTGGAAAATTGTTCTTCAAGTACAACTTGTTTTCATTGCTCTAAGAAGCATCACACTGCGCTACACATACAAAATGTCCCCTTCAATAGTTTTTCTCAAACTCATCATAAACCCACAATTTCTTACTCAAATGCACAAAATAACGGTTTCGGCCGTAATGTACCAAAAAATGAACATTCTGTGCATTCAAATAAACCTCAGCCATCAAACAATCACCCAATTTCAACTCCACTTCATTATCAAGACATAAACAGAGCGTCAACTTCGCAAGCAAATCAGCAACCGGCAAAATTGAAGAACTCTCCGAACCTCCCTTGCTCTCTCCAGAAGATAAAAAGTCTGAACAAATTTTTAATACTACTTCTCGCATCCTTCAAAATGGGCATTATCAAGTAGATATTCCTCTGAAATCTACAAATGAACATCATAAACTCGGCGATTCTCTTTCTTTATCGCAAAAAAGATTCTTTTCTCTTGAAAAACGATTTGAAAAAGATCCCTCCCTCTTTCACGAACATAAAAAATTCATCGATGAATATGTGTCATTAGGTCATGCAAAATATGTTCCGCTATTTCCGACTAACAGTAGGTTAGAAAGGAAATACTTTATTCCTCATTTGTGCGTAATCAGAAATGAAAGCGTCAGCACCAAGTTGCATGTGGTTTTTGATGCGTATTGTAAAACATCTTCAGGACTCTCATTAAACGATGTTACCTTAATTCCGATTATCCCTTAGCATCAGATGCTCTGCTTACTCAAACTTATGTGGACGACATTCTGTCGGGATGTGAAACGGAAAAAGATTTACCTAAACTTTATTCTCAATTAACCTCTCTTCTCTCTAAGCACGGGTTTCACTTGCACAAACGGTGTTCAAACTCAAATGATTTCTTAAAAAATATATCTCACCCTCAAACCACAGAAGTTGACATTTCGATTTTAACGGAATGGAAAGCTCTCTGCGAACTCTTTTCTCGGTTAAAAAATCTCACAATCTCTCGGTGTTTATTTTCTAGTAAAAATATTGCATATGTAGAATTTCATGGGTTTTTTGATGCAAGTAATCTTGCTTATGGAGCTTGTGTGTATATTAGAACCATTTACTCAGACAATTCGGTGTCTTGTAATTTATTGTCATCTAAATCGCGCGTAACTCCAATCAAGACAATTACAATCCCCAAACTCGAACTTTGTGCCATGTTGTTATTATCAAAATTGATTAATAAAATAGTGTCGATTTATAAAAATAAACTAATTCCTACCTCTGTCACACTTTGGACAGACTCGCAAATTGCATTGTACTGGTGTAAAAGCCACTCAAGTCGATGGGCAGCATTTGTGTCGCATCGAGTGTCTGAAATTCAAGAAATTACTCATGACTATAAGTGGAATTATGTAAAATCAGCGGATAATCCCGCAGACATGCTGTCCCGTGGCCATTTGAACTCTGATGATTTAACTTTTTGGTATAACGGGCCCAAATATTTGCTCAATCCTAAATTTGAAGTGCGAAATGTAGAGAATTTTCCTTTCTCGGTTGACAATCCTCCTGAGGAAAGAAAAATATCTTTAATCGTCAATCAATTTTTAGAAAATTTTTGGAATTCAATATTTACACATTTCTCGTCATTTTCTCAATTGCATAGAACAATTGCATATGTGCTACGCTTTGTTCACAACGTCACTCATTCTCAAGCAAAAACAACAGGCCCTTTGACTATTTCGGAGTTGGATTCCGCGCTCACTGTAATTATAAAAAAGATTCAACAAGAACATTTTTCTCAACAAATCTTGGAACTTGACTCAAACAAAATTCTATCTCACAAGCAACTTCGCTCATTAAAACCCTTTTTGGAGAATCTTGGATTGCTGCGTGTGTGTGGTAGGTTGGAAAATGCAGAAATTTTGTTTGAACAAAAACATCCTCTTCTCCTGCCCCCTAAGGATCACGTTGTTTCTCTCTTATTGAAGTTTGAACATCTTCGATTATGCCACGCTGGTCCTCAGAATGTACTTTCCAATGTTCGATTACGGTATTGGCCACTAGACGGACTGCGTCACATAAAACGAATTATCCGGAATTGCACTATTTGTTTTCGATTTAATGCACAATCAGTGCAACAGATCATGGCTAATTTGCCAAAAGACAGAGTGACTGCCACACGACCATTCCAAAAAGTCGGAGTCGATTTTGGTGGACCGTTCTTCATAAAGTCCTCCCATCTACGCAAGGTACCGGTAATGAAATGCTACATAGCTATATTCGTATGCATGGCAGTTCACATCGAGCTAGTGTCAAATCTGTCAACTGAGGCTTTTCTAGCCACTCTTAAAAGATTTATATCTCGAAGAGGAAATCCGTCGGTCATTTATAGTGATAATGCCACTAATTTTCTGGGTTCGAAAAATCAGTTAAAGGAACTATACGATTATTTCCGAAATACGGATGTGAACACTTCTATTCAAATTTACCTTTCTCAAAATGAAACCAAATGGACGTTCATCCCCCCCAGATCCCCTCATTGGGGAGGACTCTGGGAAGCCGCAATAAAAAGTGCCAAATACCACATCTCGCGTGTTGTGGGCACTCACTTTTGAAGAATTTGCCACCATATTAGCTCAAATTGAAGCTATTCTCAATTCTAGACAACTCATTGCTCTCTCAAACGACCCTTCAGATTTTCAAACACTCACTCCTGGGCATTTTCTAATAGGAACTAGCCTCTCATCATACCCTGAAAAAGACATTTCCAACTCAGCAGAAGCCAAGTTGTCCTTTTGGCAGCGATGTTCAAAACTTCAGCAAAATTTTTGTAAAAAGTGGTCAGTTGATTATCTAAACCGGTTACAAAATCGACCAAAATGGATGACTGAGACTCGAAATTTCAGCAAAATAATTTAGTCTTGCTGAAAGAAGAAAACTCTCCCCCTCTGCATTGGCCAATGGCCAGGGTCTTGGAAACATTTGAAGGCGCCGATGGTTGTCCGCCTAAAAACACAAGAGGGAGAATTCACTCGTTCCATTACAAAAGTGTACCCTCTTCCACAGGCAGATTGTTAATTTCTCTTGCGAAAGAAAATGTAAAAATATTCCTTTATATATATATATATATATATATATATATATATATATATATATATATATATATATATATATATTTTGTTTTTTTGTTTATTTTATTAACGTCCTCGCATTCCCGTTCTCTCAGTAACAAATTAATCTCGGACTTAATCCTAACTTGTTCAATAATCTCCGGTCTCTTACGCCGAATTATTTAGTTAACTTCCTGATTTCAATCAGTTGTAAATTCATGTAGATGTTCAGACTTACAATAATAATTTTTTGCCAACACACTATTGCGGTGGGGGCAGTATGTTGCGAAACATCGCAACAACGCAATTATATATTTTTTGTAATAGATCAACTCTCTCAAAAGTTAGTGAAAAAAAAAATGTAACAACGTTTTATATAAGTTGTTGTAATAAATTAACTTTAATTACAACTGGTCCTTCGTATTTATCATATTGAAAGTTCGAAGAAGTAGTTCATGCAAACGGGGAGCCTTAACTATCGAAGGAAGCATTAATTTAAAGGCACCGTTTTCGCGCAAGTTATTTCCAAGGGAATGATTTGAATGATTGCTATGGGTACGAGAAATCATTTTTCATGTTTGTGATTTAGTACTTATCCCTTAATGCGACAAGATTCTTAATAGAACTTGCACAATATTTAACGAAAACTATCTACATCTACCTCCGATGACAAAAGCTAAATTTGGAAAAATAGCAGCAAATTTTGAGCGGTTGAACGCCAACGGCCACAGCTTCGGACATTTATTATAACTTGTTTCTAGTTTTTTACATCCATTTTTTGCCATTTGAAGTAAATATGAATAGTTTTCGTTAGATACTACTAGGCATTTAAGGGATAAGTACTAAGGGTGGGGAGAGTAGGCACTCGAATAGGAAATCTTGAGATAAGTTTGCTTCCTCGCAATTAAATAGAGGGCAGTAATAACTAAAAATAATAGATTACTGTAACTGCACAATGCATACTTAGTTGTAAGATACGTATTTTAGTAATTTTTTGATAGGTTGTTTGGGCGTAAATGACGTTTACCATTATAGCGCTTGAAAGCTTTGTCTTTTTTGTAAATGTGTTTAACATTATTTGTAACTTTCGGTCGCTTTTTGTGTGGTTTACAATGTGAAATCATTCTCATATTGTAACATTGAAATAATCGTGTCTTAAAAAGTTCTTGAAGTTTGAATAACGTTCGTTTAACTACATTGTGATTCAATAAGCTGAAAATAACTACCTTAACTAAGTAAGTTGACTAGCTAAGTAAAGTTTCATCCTGGCTTTCATTTGATATTTTTGCAAAAAGTTAATTCAACAGTACAGAAAAAAAAGAAAATTGCACTTTTATATAAAATTTTACATTTTACTACTTGCTTGTTAAATATGTACATGTAAATTATAACTTTGAATTAAGGTATTGAAATAATAAAATTTCAAAATATTTGCGCTTGTGAAGAAAATACTTCCTTCCAAGTTATATGAGGGCACTATTAAGTCCATCAAATTTAACAATGAGTGTCCAACTCTCCCCACACTCTCTGGTACTAAGTCACAACCATTACAAAACTGACATTTGGAAAATTATGTCTCGTATCGAAAAGGTTAGTACTTTGTTTGTTCTACACATTCTTTGACTGAACAATAAAGACCTTTATTATTATTATTACTATTATTATTTTTTTTTTTTTTATTATTATGTTGAATGGCTCCGACTACTTAGGTCTTTTAGCCATTTTATTTGTTTCTTTGTTTATTTATCCTACTTTGCTTACTGTATATTTAAATGTATTTGTATAAATTTGCTGCTTTTAAAAATCCCAGGAACTGCTTCACATTTTGCTCATTATCGTTAATTATATTATTTAAGTTGTTGCTCAGCTTCAAATTGATTCTAATGTTATCGTATTGAGCGCATTCTACGAACATATGTTCTAGTGTCATACATACATTGCATTGATTATACTTAGTTCTAGGTGCTTTTCCTAGTAGATGTAAATGGGTTATGTTCGTGTGACCTATTCTAATTCTTGTCGCAACGACTTCATCCTTTCTTGAAAGTTTATCTGGTTTTCAAGCTTTTATATCTATTTTAAATTTCGACAATCTTGTGTTTGATTGGTTCCAGGTTGTTTGCCATTGTAATATTGTTTTAGTTCTTTAATACTGTCTGTAGTCGTTTGGTGTTACTGTTACCGTGTCCTTAGCTCTGTTTTCCGCAGCCTGTCTTGCTGTGGAATCTACGCGTTCATTTTCCTCTATACCAGCATGACCCGGTATCCACATTATTATTACGTTTTTATGACTTGTTTGTAGCCAGTGTATCTGCTCTCTAATCATATTTATTAGTGGCTCCATTGAAGGGTTTCTATCACTTATTAATTCTACTGCGTTCAGTGAATCACTAAATACAATATACTTGCTATAGTTGTAGTACCTGCATATAAGGAGTGCTTGTCAAATCGCGTACAGTTCAGCAGATATGATGCTTGTTATAGTGTCATGCGACCAATTATGTTCTACTCCTTCTACAAGTATTCCGCTACCAACCCCATTGTTTGTCTTTGACCCATCAGTATAGATCCTTATGTGTTCTGGGTACTGTTGCATGATTGTTCTGAAGGAGCTTTGGTATTTTGCAGGCAACGTATCCTTCTTTTTTAGGTTTTTCAGGTCCAATATGATATCTACTTCAGAACATAGCCAAGGAGGTCTCTCGGGATGTGCAAGTTGTAGCAGTATCGGTAAGTGCATGCCCATTTCTTTTATCCCCTCTAAGGCCCTTATGATAGCTGGTCTACTTACTGTTCGTTTTTCTTCAAACTTCTCTGTCATTACATCATCTTTTACTATTGAGAAGTTAAGATGATTTGACAGTGACATAATTTTTATTATATAATAAAACAGTTGGATTCTCCTGCGTATTGTAAGTGGTGTTGCACCTGCATCCGCAAGGATTGACAATATGGGGCTAGTTTTAAATGCACCTGTTGCCATTCGAATCCCTTTTGTGTGTATTATATCCAAAGGCCTGAGTATTGATTTTCTGGCAGACGAATACACTATGCTGCCATAGTCAATAATTGGTAGCACCCATGCATTGTATAGTTGGAGAAGTACACTTCTATCCGCTCCCCAATTTATGTTGCTTAAACATCTGATCAGGTTCAGCATCTTATTACATCTGGCAACCAAATTTGCAATGTGGGTTTTGAAATAGAGTTTCTTGTCGAAAGTAACACCTAGAATTTTTATACTTTCAACTGAGGGAATCACCTTTCTGTTAATATAGACTCTAGGTTCGTCATGTTCTGTGCTCATGCGACAGAAGTAAATCATGGCTGTTTTTTCCTCAGCGAAGTTTAGGCCAGTGCTATCTGCCTGACTCATTAATTGATCAATTGCCAGTTGGAGTTTTTGTTCTATATTTTCGTTTGAGTTGTTTTTGCAGAAGATAATTAGATCATCTACGTACATGCATTTATCTACAGATGTTACTTTTAAGATAAGGTCATTGATATCAATCAGAAATAACGTACAGCTTAGAACTGACCCTTGTGGAACACCGTTTTCTTGAATGTACATTTCGGATGTGATATTTCCTACCCTGACTGTAAAGGATCGGTGTGACAAGAAGCTCATTATTGTCTTAGGTAGATTACCCCGTAGGTTCCATTCGTGTAGTTTTTTAATTATGTGGTATCTCCACATTAGTTCATAAGCCTTCCTTATGTCAAAACTTATCGCAATAGTATGGTTTTATTATTATTACTATTATTATTATTATTATTATTATTATTCCTGTTAATTATCATCCTCTCCGAAAATAAGGAAAATGCCACCTACGTACCTTTCATAATAAGTGAAGCTTATTTTAACTACGCCATTCCCAAACATGGAGGGTGGAGATTGGAGTTATTAAAGTAAGTATAAAGGATGAATCATCAAAAGGGATGCTTGAAAATAAATTAGCTATATCAAAAATTTGAAACCTATGTTAAACCTGAGAAAATCATTGGAAACTGGGATATTGTAAAAGGAAACTATTGGGCGAACTGAATTGTTCAAACTATGGATGAGCATAAGGCCCAAGGTTGTACGGGTTCATAACAGTCTACTGTCATTAACATTTAAGGAGGATACCTTTATGAAGACAAAGAAATTTTCTGACATTGGAAACAAAGATATTGAAGTTAGTATTGAAGTTAACGAAATGATCTTTAAGGTCTACGCTCCTTCAGCCACAGTGATGGATCCACAGCATACGTACGTACATCACATGGTGGGATTATGGATGAGTGCGATCCGATCGGGATGAATGGAGTTAGGGTTCCGAAGGAAAAGATATTACCCGAGCATGCCGCTATACGTGTATGAGGAAAACCCCCTGAAAAAAACTCAGACAAGGTAGACGGTAATCCGGATCAAACTCATTACCTCCCGAATGCTAAGTAAATTACCACGGGTTCAACTAGCTCGGTAACGGTAATATTTAATAATATAACTGGCTTTATCTATAATAACAACAACATTACCTTTCTCTGCTTGAGTGCAAATGAGGTTGTTGGCTTTTACTTTGCATCTGATATTACTGTAAACTTTTAAATTCAAAGAGCTTTTGGTAGGTCTTATGGACATTAATTTGTGTGAACAGACTGCTCTTACTTCCATCGCAACATTATCATTGAGTTTACTTAATAAGCATTCAGTTTCAATTTTGAAATAATGTTTCCTTAAATTGTGATGATTAGACTTTAAACTTTTATTCATAGCCTGAACAACAATGTTAAAATATAAGTAAAGGTTTAAAGTTTAATCCTCATAATTTAAATAAACATCTCATTAACAATTTCAAAATACGAATTATTTATTAAGTAAACTCAATGACACTGTTACAATCGAAAAGGGAGCATTTTGTTCATACAAATTAATGTCCATAAAACCTATCAAAAGCTTCTTCAATTTAAAAGTTTACAGTAACCAACAACCTAGTTTGCAGTAAAAGAGGTCATGGTAATGTGATAGTTATATTGCTAACTCCAAAATTAACTGCAATATTTGTATTTTTAATGCCATAAAATGTCTTTTCTTCATGAAACTAACATCCTCCTTGAACGCTAGTTAGAGTAGTTAGTAGGAAGTAGGTTATGATACATGAAACAGTACCTTGTGTCCCAATTTCGTTGTTTCCTAAAGATATCTTTGTTATTATCAGTATAATGGGGTCACTTTCACCCCTCCCCCAAAACTTTCTAATTACGACCCCTAAAAAATGCCCCGCGACTGGTTGGATTTTTCCCATTATCAACTTGACCTTGTTTTATGGCAAAGAATTTTGGCTGTGATTGTTATGGCTGGAAATTTGAAATATTATTCTAATAAGGTGGCTCTCATGATATCTCATAGGACAACTACAGGCCCCCTGAACTTGTTCTCGGGTCCTCGCACCTTATTGGCGTCCACAGACTTCACCCAGAAATTATGATCCCTACAAAATTCTCCACCACTGGTTGGGTTTTGCTCATTAACGAAATTGACCTAGATTTTATGGAAATAAATTTTTGTACAGTCTCAGGCTGTGGGCTATAATTAGAAGGAAATGGTACGCCCCTGGTTTCACTTTTTTAATAACTACGTGGCACTAAAAATTGTCCCACAATTGGTTGGCCTTTATTCATAAACGAACTTTCCCTAGATTTTATGGTAAATAAATTTTGTGGTCTCATCACGTTCATTGGATGGCAGTGGCGCGCCCCTGGTCTCTGAATGGTCCGTTTTGGTGGCCATTCAACCAAATCAATCAATCAAATCAATCAAGAAGCTGGGTTAACAACTCTTCACAACCTTCAGGTAACGATTCTCCCACTGTTTATACCTAGCTCCTATGAGCGACCGCTTACTTTGTAGACAAGGCAAACCGACACTCAGAACTGAACGTGAAGGCATCCGCCTGGGAAAACAGTCGATCATCCGCAAATCAATCTTAATAGATTCATTTTCAATCAAATCCATCTCAATCAAATCATAACTTACAGCTTGCAAAAACCAGCTTTCGATTCAAAAATATTGATTTGGTTCAACTTACAGCTTGCAAAGACCAACTTACAATTCAAAAAACAAAGGCATGGTTTAACTTACAGCTTGCAAAAACCAACTTTCAATTCAAAAATATCAAATTAATTTAACTTACAGATAGCGAAACCAACTTTAAGTTCCAAAAATAGAGGTTTGGTTTACAGCTTGCAAAAACCACCTTTCAATTCAAAAATACAAGTTTGTCTTATACACACATGTACACACACGCACAGACACACACAGACACACACACGCACACACAAACACATACACACGCACACGCACGCACACTCGCAGACACACGGACTCACACGGACACAGACACGCACACTCGCACACACACGGACACACACGGGCACACACACGCACACACACGCACACACACACACACACACACACACACTGCGAAAGAGAGAGAGACATAGACATTCACACATACACTCATGCACACACACACATTGGTTTAACTTACGGCCTGCGAAATCAACTTTGAATTAAAAAAATAGAGGTTTAGTTCAACTTACAGCTTGCAAAAACCAACTTTCTATTCAATAATACTGATTTCATCTAATTTTGTTTACATGCAAGGACTTTCTTATCGAAAATACCTCTGTCAAAAAGGGCCCTAGATTTATAAACAAGCTTGAACGCACTATTTCGTTTTTGAAAATGGACAAATGCCTGTGGACAAATAAACAAGCTGACTTTCATCGCCAATTTTGATAATACACATGTGATTTGAAACTAACACCGGTTTAGGAAACTACAGGTTTTATTTTACCCAACGGTCATTTATTATCATTAGATGACCATAATAATAATAATAATAATAATAGCACTCAAATCAACATGTAACACTATTGTCGAGTTTTGCAAACAGTGATCAAAATACGTTTTACAGCTAAATTAGTAAATATACCTATACAATATCAAAAATAACCAACCTTGAAAACCGGCCTCTATATAATTTTACATGCAAGGACTGTCTTATCGGAAACACCTCTGTCAAAAGGTGTCCCAGATTTATAAACAAGGTTGGACGCACTAAGTCGTTATTGAAAATGTACAAATGCCTGATGACAAGTAAACAAGTTGACTTTCATATCCAAATTTGATAACACACACACACACAAGAAAGGCTTTAGATGTTGGGGCACAAATATATTAAAAGAACCTTAGATGTTGGGGCCAAATATTACCAAAAGGACCTTAGGGCTGAGACAATTTCAAGAATTAGGTGCTTAGATTTTGTGCAATTTCAAAAATCTTTCTAGACGTTTAGACAAGAATCTATAAAAAGAACCATAGATGTTGGTCTAAATTCAAGAATCTAAAAAATAAAATAAAAGTTGACGACAACTAACATGTATTGGTTTTTTTCTTTCCTAAGTAATGAAATAAAAGTTTTGGTTTGTCTTTTATTTTCTTAATAATAACGCAGTCATAATTCCATTGTCTCCAAATGAGTACACCTTTTTTTTTCAAAATAGTGGAAATTTTAAAATAATGTTGAAATGCAACTGTTAGCAGTCATGTCCAATTAAAAAGTTGAAAAATTTCGATAAAATTGTGAACAAATATATCATGGGTTAAGCTGATGGAAGTACGCGAATGCTCCTGTACTCTTTCCCCGCACTTGGTGTTTCTGGGGACCACTACCCTTTTGGACCCAGAATCATCCATTATATTCATTTCATCGTAATTGTACAAGTTTGTACTTTGAAGACCATTGTCTATATTGTCATAAAAAGTTAAATATTTGCACGATCGGCCGATGCTTTTGATCGCTTTATATTTGAAGCTATTCCCTCGCTCATTGAGATATTTCTTGACAACATCTCGAATATAGGCCTTGTTGAGCGGGAATCTCCAATCTGCCACCGCTCCAAGCGTCTCTGTGATCAGCGCCTCCTCCTCAGCACTCAGGACAGTAGGATGCCCAACTGCTCGCTTATTTTTACCAAGTAGTCTTCGAACTAACGAAATATAGGGAGCTTGGTATGCAATGGCCGATTTTTGGTTTGTCATCCGGGCCCTTATGGTATCCATGGCGTCCAGTTTGAGTTCAGTAAACTCTTTGTATGGGATAAAAAAACAAAAATTAAAAAAATTGTGTTAGGTGACCAAGTCGCCCCGGGGTGACCGAATAGCCCCATGTTAGGGTACTAACTAAATGCAAAACACATATAATAGATTAATCAAATAATCGATTAATTAAACGATAGTTAGTTGAAGAACGTCAGTCTAGAGTGTTACACGTCTAAACCGCACTAGGCATCGTGTATGCTTACCGAAATAAGCGCGTTGCCAAGCCAGCTATAGTGAAAATAGGAGTGGTCGATATAAGGAGTAAAATGATTCAAAGGTAGTTTCAATCATCTACACTTACCATTAGTCTACAATTCACAAAGCTCAGTCCGGGAAAAATTGTCTCTAGGCGCCACCACAATCTTAAATTTTGCTAAAATAAATAGTCTTAGGCGGGATGTTAAATTAATCCTATGTGACTGTGGAAGACAGGAATCGGCCTACTCAGTAAAACCATTCACCATTCAAATTCAATCACACTTCAAAATGAATTGATCCAAAAGTTTAAGAGAATTCTAAAATACACCAGTGGTCGTAAACTTATTAAACACACCCTGCACAAATGAAAATTCCCAAATTGTAAAGCGTTAACTTAAATACTTTTTAAGTATTCCTCGTACACCTGTAAATTTATATTTCTAACTGTTATAAAACAATTAAATGAGTATTCCCAATTTAGAAAATTCTAAACAAAATAAACGAAATCGGTTTAATAATAAATTGTTATCTCAACAAAATGTTCGTCGATTGCTGAATAATTCAAACATAGAGCGGTTAGTGCTTGTATCATCAATAAAATCGTTATATTTTATTAAAACTTTATTTTTAAAATCGTATTCAGACATTCAGTAATAGGTTTAAACCTTAATACTTCAAAACTGTAATTTATGCTGAATAAAAAAAATAATAAGTACTTGGTTAGTAGTGTTTTGCACTAATATTTCAAAGCTAAAATGAAATTTTGTGATCGATCTGGTTCATCGCAATTCCCAATCGATCCTTAAATTCGAAAAGATGCAAAGACTAATTTCACTTATCAGAAGGTGTAACCAGTTAGGCACACAATTGACACAAATAAACGACAAAATAAATTCAACAGTGGATATATATTGACACATTCCGCATATAAATATATACAACGACGTGGTTCAAAAAAGCACCAAACACATCAATACGTTAAGACTAAAATTACCCAATTCCTAAAACCAAAAACAACAAAATAACTAAAGTCCGATTACCTTCTTTCTTTGAATGAACCATAATTAACGCAACAATAAAAAAAATGTACTTAAAAGATAATCGTACTTGTCTTGGTTCAATAAAATTTAAATCTAATTCTTACGTATTACATTAATTAATCCTTTTTCGGTGCGGTAGTTGTAGTCCATATGATCTGCTTTCGGCATCCTTTTTAAATTCTTAGATGTACAAAATTCGGCTGTAGTTCTCACTAACGCAGTGTCTATGGTTTGTTCACTCGCGTACCTGCTATAGGGGTTCTTTAGCCTAACATCACATCACTTTATTCTGTGATGTTTGCCCTTCAAAATATTTACCACAATGAAAATGGTTATTTTCATATACACATTAAAGTTCTTATTTGCTTAACCAATATTAATAAATAATAAACAATAAACTTTAAGCCTTCCTCTAGAGGAAGGCTTAAAGTTTATTGTTTATTATTTATTAATATTGGTTAAAAAAATATCCTCTATTGAAAAATGTATTTATATACTATTCTTATTTGCTTTTATACAATCAATTTCGTATTGTTAACGATTGTACACATTCAATGTCAATGATAGCCACCAATAACTTAACTAAATTTTACAAGCTTTTCTTTGGGTCACTTAAATGGTTACTTTTGGTTCTCTTTACACTAATATTAGGACACGCGTCCCACAATTGAACATTAATAACAAAATATTTGCTGTGTTAACTTCTAATCTGCCTAAGCGCTTTTTATTTCTTGAAGAAATTCACTAATGTTTTCCTTCAACTCATGCAATGTATTAACTTATTTATTTGTGAATCCCCTTATGGGTTAATTCAGTCGCTATACTTGATCTGCTAAACTATAATTTTCACAAATAAACTGCAACACTAACCATTCTAATGGTTATGCAACGCGCGCACTCGTACTCAAGCTCTGCTCGAGCTATCTAAAACCTCTAACAAACTAGCTAACCCACCCCTCAAATTTGACACTTGCTCATATACTTTTTGCCCGTTATATTGCCGATACGTCACAATAAATTCGCTCTAAAATCAAAATTCACCTATTACAATTGAGTATTTCGTGCGTTTCTTGACCGCGTCGAAGGTTCCATCGTGGAAGAAGATGCCAACGATGCGAAACAAACGTAGCCATCTTGAATTACTTTGTAAATTCACTGAAAACTTTCCAAAGAAATCATCAATTGCAATTACATTCACACTGTAGATTAACCAGATTATCCCTCAATTTTGTATGCAAATCTCATATGTGGGCGAATTCTATTTCCGCACAATTTAGCGAACTCCCTCACATTCTATCAACTTCATTCTTGAACACGCATTAAATTTTCCTGTTGCACAATATTACAAAAATTTCTACAAACAAAAATATGCATCCATATTCCTTACTGCACGTTAATAAAATATCAATATATCGTAAACTCACTCACTCACACGTCTACAATCATTTCTTTAGTCCAAATTCCTCCATACACAGGAGCAAAAAGACCAGTAGTTTTACCAGTGCCGTATCAATCAATATCTACTCAAAACATTATTTCTCAACCAAATTTAACGCTTTCAACACGAAAATCTTTTACAGTATTCAAATATTCCTTCACACGATAACCAATGCCTCACTAAATTCCAGTGGCGTATCAATTACACCAACTCACATTATGCATACACAACAAAAATTCTTTTCATGCAAGCTCACTTCAGCTACATTGAAAACATGTTACATACGATATCAAAATACTACACATACACGGTACATCAAGGTAACCTTACAAGAAGGAAGTAAATTATTCATTTATTTACTGCAAATAAAGTGTAAAACATAGTGAAATATAATATACAAATACAAACTAGGACAGTATAAACAGAAAGTTTAATGTGGAATAGGGATAGGCGGTTATAAGTTTAAACAATCGATATTAGAGTACTAAAAATAACCGATTTTTTTTAATTAGTCGATAATCAAATAATCGATCAATCAAATAATCAACGAATGTTAAAAACTTATCTGTGGATATAGTTTACCTGGCACATCATCAAGGTGCACTGTTCGTTACAGAACAGTATACGTTTCAGAAAATAAACAATGACCACCCAAATTTTTATACTTGTATAGTGAGGAAATATAAATTCATAAATTGTAAATTTAAATTAGATTATGATTAACATGATTTACACAATTAGTTAAGTTTATATTATAATAATCTGTATAACTAACACAGATGATAATCTAAATTGCATATTTAGTTATAATAATAATAATAATCTAAATTACATAATTAGGACTGTTAAGCATAGAATAAGAATTCTTACAGAGAAATCACTTTCCCACCGTAAAACTCACTTATCCATAATTCTAATTAGAGTAATTTTTATAATTAAAATAAGTCCCAAAAGAAACTTTTACGAATATAAAAATTGAATAGTCAATAAAAATGTTAAAAGAATATATGAACTGTAACGAATTGGAACTTTGGTACAAGACCAAACAAAAGCAATTTTTGATTTAAGTGTGAATTAATTAAAACTACACTGTTAATTCATCATAAAGTGGAATTTTTGTTTTAATTGAAAAAGGGTGTATTAATTTAATAATGGCAATCAGCCATTGTGTTATACTGACGTCATGTAGAACAGGAGCAGCGGGTTATTACACGTTATGCCCCGCCTTGGGTATGGTGGACAACATGATTTCCGTCTTTAATTTTTATTAAATATCAAAAAAACTTGTATATAGAGAAGTCTAATGGATAGATCTTTAGATTCGAAATTTAAAATATATTGTAATTGTAGTTTAGGTAAGAAAGAGAGACGCGTTTATAGCTTTCGACTATCAATAAATGCACTTAAAATTCCTTTAGTAAACTGAAAGTAATGAAGATAAAATACACTCTTCTATTTTAATATTAAAAATAAAAATTAAATTAGGAAGAGATTAGAACGAATTAATATACAAGTTGTAAATTAACAGGATCGTCTTTTTGTTATAGTGTGCAAAAATAATTAAAGGGAAGGTAACCTGCATAATTACTCATAACCGCTTATGATACATATCGGACGAAGAGTGTTATCGTTATCACCCACTTGTATATATGTACATGATGGTCTAATCATTATGATAACAAAAGCGATAAGTTATTTATGTTTTCTTATCAGTTAGAAATGTTTTTAAAACAATAGAACTATTTATGATCGTGTCTATGCAAAGTAATATGTACTTATGGTAATAGGTACTCTTAAAATTGTTTGTTTTTGTTCAAGTTTAATTAAAGTTAACAATATTTATATCAAAATCTGAAATTTTAGAACTAAAATTCAATAGAATGTTAAACAATTAAGATTGTTTTATTAAAATGTTGAAGGATTTAATTTAAAAACTCTGTAACATAATAAATGCAACACCAAGATGGCGTTGGAATTTTTGAACCAAACTTGGCAGAAATGGTTAACTAGGAAATTTAGTAATTGATTCAAAATAATCCAGTAGCCGTGGAAAATGTGACGTTTTACTTGTTGTAACAATCGAAACTATCGGGTGTATTTCTTGAGAGATTAAGCCGATTTCGGTATTGTCTTTGATTGCAATTCTGTTGCTTTTGTGTTCTTCTTTGCATCTTGAGGCTGCGATTATACCTAGAGTGCGGCATCGTGAAAATGATCGACAACCGAGTGAATTCGACATTATTGGTTTACGTGAAAGTGGTTTTTCATTCAGAGAAATTGCTAATCGTCTTAACCGTAATCAATCATCTGTAGTACGGTGTTATCAAGCATGGTCTAGAGAAGGTCAAGAACGTCGTAAAAGAGGAAGTGGACGACTAAGACAGAGAAATGTGGTCCAGGACCGCCATCTTCGATAAATGGCATTGAGACCGATTCTCGGGTACAAGATCAATAGCCAACCAATGGTTTGGAAACGAAGGACGTACTGTAACCCTTCGTACAGTTTACCGTCGAATTAGAGCTTTGGGTTTGCAGTCCTATCGACCACATCTTGTGCTTCCGCTGACGGCTCGTCATCGACAGCAACGTTTGAAGTGATGTACCTTGCGACTGGATTGGGACGTGGAATGGTATAGGGTGGTCTTCAGTGACGAATCCTGATTCTACTTGGGAATGCACAATGGTCGCATGAGAGTCAGACGTAGACGTAGAAAACGTCGCAATGTGTTGAGCGGCATGTGCACCACACTGTAGGGGTTATGATATGGGGTACTATTGTTTATGGAAGCAGGTCTCAGTTGGTATTTATCCGAGGTAATATGAATGCCCACCTATATGTTGATGAAGTGGTAGAACCCCATATCCTTCCATTCCTCCAGGAGCTGGACAACCTGATTTTCCAACAGTACATTTCCCGTCCCCACGTTGCAAGGCATTCTATGGAGCGCTTCGAAGAGGATAACCTCATTATCTTGCCGTGGCCACCCAGATCTCTCGACCTTTCGCCCATCGAACATGATGAATGGAAGACTCAAGCAATTAGTCAATACACCACAGACACCTCTCCAGCATGAATTACAGATTGCCTGGGGTGCTATTCCTCAGTACGAAATCGACCACACCTGTTGGAATCCATGCCAAGAAGAGTGCGGGAGTGTAAAACTAATAGGAGTGCTCCAATCCATTATTAATAAAAAATGCCTTTATCTTTTGTTAAATTTCTTTGAAATTTTAATCAATTACTACATTTGACTAGTTAAACATTTCTGCCAAGTTTGGTCCAAAAATTCCAACGCCATCTTAGTGTTGCATTTTTTATGTCACAGAGTATATAATTACTAAAGATGAATGTCTTTCCGATAACTTCAAACAACTTAAACCAAATTTTGTGTTATCTCAGTAGACAGCAATGATATAGAAATCATTACATAAAGTTTATAAACAACAAAAACTTAGCACTAATATTTCAAAATATAATAATATAATAAATAAATAATAATTTAATATTAGTCAAGTTACATTGGTATGTGTGAATCCTTGCGATACTGCAGGCTCACATTCCATTAATATCAGTAACTTGATTGTTATCTCATTAAATTTAGAATTTACATCAGTTCTACATACATAAAGACAAAATTTACATCGATTGGGGATTGTACTTCGATAGCGCGGTACTCTAGAAAAGTACAGGTCGTAGGTTCAAGTCCTACTCGAACAAAACTTTTTATTTATGTATTTAATAAAATTAATAATAATTTTTAAAAACAATAAGTAATTAGAATACTTAACCTATGGGTTTTTTAAATTTTCAATTTACATTTTATATGAATCTGTACGTTTCGATAACAATTACAGTTATCGTCCTCAGTAAATGGTAATATCTATAAGAATTGCTTGAGATGTTTAAACAGATTTATGAAATATGAAAAAGATGACAACGCAAACATAAGCCTTCTACTAATAAAACAGTTTGATGAACGTATAAAGCCAACTATGGAATACAATTTTAATAAAGGATAACTAGATTCTTAACAAATTAAATATAATTATTAAACTGTCTTCAAGATGAGTGATAAATGTCATACCCAAAGAACAAATTTAATCAAATCATGATGTAAATGTAAAGTTGTGTAGAACGTTAATTAGAAATGGATAAAAGCATTCACAAATAGAAACTTGGCCTAGCCAAAAGTAACAGTTAGTAACTGTAATTGTTATTGTACAGTGAAAACAATATAGTGCGTTCAATATAATTTTTAATTTTAACTACATGTTTTAAACTATTACACTGCAGTGGTAACTTTATATATAATTGGAAAAGCATATACTTCAAGGTCTAATGGAAAACAGCAAAAAAACTAGGTATCACAAAAGCTAAAGTTGGTCCCTCAATATCAATCTCAATAGCTTCACGTTGTAAACATAATAATGAGATTGTCTTAACAATATTTCCTAATTATTTAAAGCATGCGCAGCTACCGCAGATTCCTCTAATCCACAAAGTCTCATATGCTTTTTACGTCTTGTATCAAAGCTACGTTTTGTATTTCCAATGTATACTTTTCCACAGAAACAAGATAACTTATACACTCCGGAAGATGACAGTGGGTTTGAAACATTTAGGTGACTTTAAGTATTCTTTAATTTTTCTTGTAGGTTTAACAGCAGTCCTAATGCCATGATTAATAAGAACTTTTACAATTCGATCTGTAACACTAGTAATGAATGCAAGAAAAGCAGTACCAACATTAAGCACTAGTTTTTCTTCATAGCTATGTCTAGCAGGTGTAATAACATTATTAATATCTTTAAGTGAATATCCATTAGCTTGTAAGGATTTTGTTAGACGTTTATGTTCACTTTTCAGGTAATGCATTATATTAAATAAGAACGACTATAACATTAAAGTAAAGCAACTGTTGGAACCACAACTTATCGTGAACTTCCAAGAGATCCTACAAAAAAGATTGTTTTTAAATAAAGAACTAATTATTATATATTCCTGAAGAAATAAAAAAAACTAACTAATTCTGAAACTCTTCCTCAAAAGCTATATAGTTCACCAGAAATCCATAACCTAATGTTCCTTTAATGCCAATTGTTAGTGCAATTGGTTCTCCTACATACAACCCTACGTCTGACATTTTTGCTACAGCCTCATATAAATAAAACACCCCATTATATTAAAAATTTATTAAAAGTTTATTGGAAAAATACATAATTTCAAACAAATGTATTTATCATATCTTTCGAAAGGATATCACAGTTCCTTTTTACCACTGTCTTATAACGACTTATTTTCAGTGGAATAATAAATTCTATGAAATTTACATGGAAACATTTGAAACAGCGTTACAACAAGTACCTAAAAAACCTTTAGTATGGTATAGATATGTAGATGACACATTTGTTATTTAGAGACATGGAGAAGAAGCACTACATGGATTTTTAATTTTTATAAATTGTTTTTATCCAAATATCCAGATTACCATTGAGATGGAAACTAATGGAAGTTTACCATTTCTTGACGTACTTATATCTAAGACTAACGTTTTACTATCTTCTAGATTTAACAGCCGACACCACCGATAGATACCTTCGTAAATGATCAAACTACCATCCACGTCAAAAAACTGGTGTAATTAAACCTTTAGTGGATCGCGCTAAACGAATTTGTGATCTGAATTTTTGAAAGATGGATATAAATATTTACCAAAATAACTACAAGCTAATGGTATTCACTTAAAGATCTTAATAATATTACACCCGCTAGGCATAACTATAAAGAAACCTAGTGCTTAATGTTGGTACAGTTTCACTTTCTATTACTCCCAACGCAAACAGGGGTCTTACAAGCTGAACGTGTGCATCTATGTATCTTTATGTGGCGTCCAAGCCCCCAAACGGAGAAACCGACTTTGATTTAGTTATTTTTGTGTTTCAAAGGTGATTTAATCGAGAGTGTTCTTAGCTACGATTCAAGAACATCTGTTCCGCTCATTCCTAGTTGATGAAGGGAAGAGGTTTTTTGATGTCGGAGTATTTTTAAAAATTTTACGCTTCTTATATAACTAATGTCTCAAATAGAACTGAAAAAATCCTAATTGATCATGGGATTAGAACCGTTTTTAGACGTTCAAGAAAGGTTAAGAAACATTTAAGGTCACCTAAAGATGTTTGAAATCCATTGTCATCTTCCAGGGTGTATAAGTTATCTTGTTCTTGTGGAAAGGTATACGTCGGAACCATGCGAAACGTATGTGTTAATTTGTAGATTAGGGCAATCAGAGAAATCTGCGGTAGTTGAGCGTGCTTTAAATAATCTGAATTATGACATTCAATTTTAAATATAAGAATAATATCAAGAAAAACTCGTTATTATGTGCGTTTACAAGCAGAGACTATTGAGATATATAAACATACTAATAACTTTAAGGCAATAAGAAAATCTCCGTTTAAATAAGTTTTGGCATCTTATACTTAAAAGAGGCACAATGGTACGTCTTAATTTTTCATTTTAGCTTTTGGTATGTCGAGGTTTTTGCAGTATTTTTTCATAGACCTTGAAGTAAACGCTTTACCAATTTTATGTTAAGTTACCACAGCACTATAATAATTTAACATATGCAGTTGAAATAAAAAATCATATTAAATGTACTATATTGTATTTTCACTGTACAATAACAATTACAATTATTAACAGAAAACTATTTCATTGTTAGATTTGACTAGATCTTTAGTTCGTATGTCGAGTTTTTATTTGATTTTGTTAAATTTTATTAAATTTGCTCTTTGATTATGACATTCTTCACTGTTAGCCTTCGACCGTTAGTATATCAGTATAATGATATTTAATGTATTAAGAATCTAGTTATTCTTTACTAAAATTAGATTCCATAGTTGATTTTATACGTTTATCAAACTGTTATATTAATAGCAGGCTTACGTTTGCGTTTTCACCTTTTTTATATTTCATAAATTTGTTCTAACATGTCAAGCAATTCTTATAGATATTACCGTTTACTGAGAACTATAATTCCTATCGAAACGTATAGATTTATATAAAACATAAATAGAAAAATACACCATTTAAAAAAACATAAAAGCTAAGTATTTTACTTATAAATATGAATGGTGAATATTTAAATTTCCATAAAATAAGTTATGCGAACAAATCATCAAGGTAAACTAGCAAATTTGATGCAAATTCAACTTCTATATTTAAAATATATATTAAAGGTATAAAATCAACCTGTTCGTTATTAAAGGTATTTTATGTTTATGTTTATAAATTTCGAGGGCTTTCAAAACATTTAATTTGTCTTTTTTATTACAAAAATTTAACAATTTAATTTTGTTTTGTGATGTCATACGGTGTATTTACTATTATATTATGTATGGCATAATTCGATTCGTCTGTGTGTATTTGTAACATTTAACGTGTTCTTTGGATCTAATATAAAAGTATCTAATGTTTGTTCAGATAAATAGAATTACATGATGTGCAGTTTAGTTCAGGAATACCCGAATTTCGAAAGATCATTAGGTGAACCTTTGTGGTAAATAAGTATTTAAGAACACTTGTATTGGTTTTGGAAGCTACTTGTTGTTTTTTTTTTGTAATGTGTGAGCTACGTTTTGTAATATAAAAAAAATTAAAAAAATGTATTGTTTAACCAAGAATGCCTAAAGAAAAAGGTGATGTCTACTTACGTTAACCTATTTTCTAGAACTACAAATTTGATAATTAGGAAGATAATTAAGAATCCTCAAAGAAGATGACTTAAAGAACAAGCTAAGAAGTGGTTTCAAACTAGAAATAACCTGCATATTTAATCAAAGGTACTTTATTCTGAAATTTTATATAAAATACATAATGATGAATTTGATATATTTGACAATAACATTAGACAAACTGTCAGTTACATCAAACATAAAAAATACATCACATAAAGAATTAAATTCTAAAACTTGTCCAAAAGCATCACCATCAATATAGAACACAAATCAGAACAGTTCGTACAATTTTCACACAAAATTCTTAAACTTGTCAAATGTTCAATTTCATAATAAATAATTAGAGTTTCTTAAGAAAGGTTAAGTATAGCCCTTTTCGTATATTCACTAACTATATGAAAGGTATCTTAGCAGTAGAATTCGAAATGCATCTTAGAAATGATCATAATTATATCAAATTTACTTATGTGTTACGATTATCTATTGAAATCAGTTAAGAATAACAGCAACACAAATGATCTAATTTCTGTTAAAGCAGACAAATAATTTTATTATTAACGAAAATTTAGAAATATTAAATAAAAAATCCCGAAAATTTAAAAAGATGTAAGAAAGTTTACAAAACTGGAATATCTACTTTACAGATTTAGAGAAACAAAAAATTTTATACAAGCACCTTAAAAATCCACAAGCTAAATATATCTGTTAGACCCGCGTGACTAGCCATACATTAGCAAATAAACTAAACGACAAAATAACTAACATTTTAAAGTACAGATAAAAACATTCTATTAAGAATTCTTTAGAACTAATTAATAAACTACAAAACATAAAATTACCACAACATAATAAACTCGTAAGTTTTGATGTTACCAGCATGTTTTCTAAAGCATCCCCTTAAAAATATATGCGTTTATTAAATAACTTTTCATTTAACAATAATGTTGAATTAGCCACAAAAATGGAGTTAATTCAATTGTTTGATACTGTGTTAATTGAACATTTATTTATTGAAAAAGACTGTTTACGTATGGGTAGACCAATTCGGCCAATTTTAGCTAATGTCTTTATGGGTAATTTAGAAAATAATTTTTTTTGATTAATTGGAATACTTAGCTTTTTTTCAGTTTTTAATTGCGTATTTTTGTATTTATGTTTTACACAAATTTATACGTTTCGATAACACTTACAGTTATCGATAACTGTAAGTGTTATAGAATTAGTGTAAAAAATAAATACAAAAATACGCCATTAGGAACCCAAAAAAGTATTTTAATTATGTGTAATAATTGTGAAACATTAGATATCTTGGATTAATTCTTTGATAATATTGTATTTTGGTTTCGTTATGTTGACATTTTCACATGTTTTGATAGTTCATCAGATTTTATTGATGAGCTCTTAGTTAATATTAACAATTTATATCTTCACATAAAGTGTATACTAAAGAAAGAACAAAATATAATCTAGATTTAAACATAAAAACTAATACACAGAACAAGTTTGAGTTCTCCATATTCAGAAAAGCTAAACATACAGACATAATTCCAAACGATTATGTCACCATAAAACACATGTTAACTACATATAAATCATAATAGAGCAATGTCATGACCATTAAACCAAACAGATATCAATCATAAAACAAATAGCACTAGCAAATGGTTACATTTCAGATAAAATCGATACTTTAGTAAAAATTATCTATCAAAAACATTTACCCAGTTAACATAGAACCGACAGAATACATGCATATCAATTTCATATTTTGGAAAATATCTGAAAAAGTAGCTCACATATCATAAAGAACAAGAAGTGCAAAGTAGCTTTCAATGTCCTTACATATTTATTTAATGCCAAAGATTCAACTAGCGATATTTTGAAGGAAGGTATTTATACCAATTATACTAAACATCTAATAGTAAATAATCACCGTATGACATAAAACCATATTAAATTTTTACATTTTTGTAATAAAAAACAAGTTAAATGTTTTGGAAGCATTGGAAATTTATAAACATAAACCGAAAGTACCTTTAATGAACGAACATTTTTTTTAAATTTTAGTTATAGCAAATTTCGCTTAGATTTTAATAAATAGATTTTTTTGTTTAGGTACTACTCACTTGTCTATTTTGGTATCCAAATAAACTCATTATATACCGTCTTTAATGTCCTAGAAACGAAAAAATAAATAATGATCCCAAAAAAGCCATAAATCCTTAAAGTAAAGCTTCATAATGCAAATTAAAGGCATCAGTGTGTATTAAAGTACTTTTTGTAATATGTTAACTACTTTTTGTGATATTTTCCAAAATATGAACGTAGTATTTACTTATTTCTGCCGGTTCTGTGTTAATTGTGTAAATGTTCCTGATAGATGGTTTGTGCTTTCGATTTTTAGCCCAGGTGTCGATTATATTTGAAATGTAACCATTTGCTTGTGCTATTGGCTTTATAATTGATAATTATTTATTGAAATTTGTTTCATTTAAATATGACATTGCTCTATGTAATAATGTTCTATATCTATATGCAGCTAACTAATGTGTTTTGTAGTGACATGCATGGTTTGGAATTGTAATGTCTGCATGTGCAGGTTTTCTGAATATGCAGAACAGGAGGTTAACGTTGTTTATCACCTAATTAAAGTTATGATCACTACTCTAATACTTAAACTAATGATTTGATACGGTTGGGTAAATTATAGGAAAGAAGTTATTAATACGTTCATATTCACATATTGAATTCTTTTACAATAAAAATATTAATTATGATTAGAATTTGTTCTTGTGTTTTTGTTTGTACTTAGATTGATACAAATCGGGTTGATGTAGAGTAAATTAACAATTACGGGGTATGAATGAAATGTGACAACAGGGTGTTTAAAATAATTATGTCAAATGAATCGGCAATTCGGTAACTAATTAATGCTCATTTATTGTAAGTTTTGTATTATTGAACGAATAAGTTCAAAGGTAAATATGTAATTAATTTTTAATCAATGTTAGTTCGTAATGCGCCAGATTTGTTTAATGAGTACTCGGTTCAGATGAGTTTGATGTTTGATATTTGATGTTTGATGTTTGATGTTTGATGTTTGATATTTGATGTTTGATGTTTGATGTTTGATGTTTGATGTTTGATGTTTGATGTTTGATGTTTGATGTTTGATGTTTGATGTTTGATGTTTGATGTTTGATGTTTGATGTTTGATGTTTGATGTTTGATGTTTGATGTTTGATGTTTGATGTTTGATGTTTGATGTTTGATGTTTGATGTTTGATGTTTAATGGTGGTGGTGCGATGATGTAAAAATAGTCTCAAAGGAATTCAAGTGGTGGTGTAGATCATGGATTTTTGGCTTATGGGCCGGTTATTGCAATTACAGGAATGGGAGGTGCCGGGATGAATTAGAGGGAGAGACATGTGGTGTTGGCGTGAGTATTAGTTGGACTGGTTGCTGTGGGGGTGGTCGATGTGTTGACCTCCGGCAATGGTATTAGTAATTATGATTGCCAAGGGAAGATAGTTGGTAGGAGAAGTGATTATTTACCTTGGACTTACACCACCGTCAGTAATAATGCGTCTGTCGGTAATATCTTTATTTATTCTCCTCGAAGTGGTAAACGCCAAGAAGACCGTACAAATGGTTGCGTCGGACTATTGGTCGATCTAGGATATAAAGATGGGATTTAGGATTGGATCGAGAAGAAATTATTTATCCGGGGCATAAACCACCGTTAGTAATAATGACATCTCTCTGCGATCTTATGTACTCTCCTCGGGATGGTAAGCGCCAAGAAGTTCGCACAAACGACAACCTACGATCGCAATTTGGGGGCGAAGGGGATGAGGTTCTTATCTGGATCGCGTAAAATAGGTATTAATAATTTAGGATATCAGGTAATTTAGATTTAAACGAATGTGCGGTTTATAATAATTGATAGGATTCAAGTCATTCAAGATATCAATAATATCAATGACAGGTGGTAGGCATGTATACTCCATGCCAGCCGGGGAGGTACCACCACCCTTACCATGGGCTCCTTAATATTGGGTCTCCGATTTTCTGAGCTCGGTAAGGGCTGCCAACCTTCATCATGGAAGTTAGCAAATGTTCAACCTATTCCAAAAAAAGGCGATAAGACCGATCCCTCAAATTACCGACCAATTGCCATCACTTCCATGTTATCTAAAATCATGGAAAAAGCAATCAATCAGCAACTACTCACGTTCCTTGAAACTAACAAACTCCTTAGTGACCACCAATATCGGTTTAGGCAAAGTCGTTCAACAGGCGATCTTCTTTCATATGTGACCCAAGTTTGGAACAATACACTAAAGCAGTCCGGTGAAACAGTTGTAGTCGCTTTAGATATCTCAAAGGCATTTGACCAAGTTTGGCATAAGTGTTTACCTGCCAAACTCACCTCGTTTGGGTTAAATGATACGCTCATCAACTGGGTTTCTAGTTTCCTTGATAAAAGACGAATACGTGTCGTAGTTGATGGCTTTTTTTCAAAAGAAGTTAGCATTAACGCGGGCGTACCACAGGGATCCGTTATAGCGCCTACACTTTTTCTACTGCACATAAATGACCTTATTTCTTCAACAACTAACCCTATCCATTGCTTTGCTGACGATAGCACTCTTCACTGTAGTTCATCTCAGTCTACTCATAGTGATAATCCACCTTCTATGTCAAATCAAGAAATTAAAGCTGAAATGGCAAATTCAATCAACAAAGACATTCAACGTATTCTCGAATGGGGAAGCAATAATCTAGTTGAATTTAATGTTAACAAAACTCAGTGTTGCCTTATGTCCGCCAAAAAAGATCGATCATTTCCTGTTGTAAGTATGAATGGCTGAGTTCTTAAGTTTTCAGACTCTATTACTCTGTTGGGTATGACTGTATCTTCAAATCTCTCATGGGTTGACCATATTCTGTCAGCTACCAAAACAGCTGCTCGTAAAATAGGCTTTTTGTACAGATCTAAGCAGTACTTTACCTCTCGACAACTCCTTCTGCTGTATAAGGCCCAAATTCGGCCTCATCTGGAATATAATTCTCACCTCTGGGTTAGTGCTCCCCAATTCACTCTCGATATCGTTGATCGTATTCAAAAGAGAGCGATTAGGCTTATAAATGACCCGTCGTTAACTTCTCACATACAGTCCCTTGAGCATAGAAGGATGGTTTCAGTTCTATCTTTGTATTATCGTTATTACAACGGTTATTGTGCTGCTGAATTATATTCTTTGATACCATCTCGGGCTATCTTTTCGAGAAACACTCGGTTCGCTCATTCACATCATCAGTATGCAGTACAAATCTCCACTTGTCGTACCAAACGGGCGCAATCCACATTTTTCTACACGGCTTCTAACCTCTGGAATGATCTCCATAGTTCCTGTTTTTCTCTCACTTATGATAAGAGAAAATTTAAGGTAGCTGTTCATAGGCATCTATTGACAATTCATTATCCCTCTATCCATCCTCCTAAGTGTTCCTGAGTGCTTTAGCACAATAGGCCTAATTTAGCCTGTTCAGGTCCACAATCATAAAAAAAAAAACGTAATAACAGGAATAATAATAATCAGGGTAATATTAATAATGTTTAAGATTCAAGTAACCCAGGATATTAATAATAATAGTATCAGGAATAATAATGGAAGTGAATTTGTGATGCGAGCGGTCGGGGATTTTATAGGGCGATTGGAACGTAGTGGAAAAGGGGTGTGCAACTGATCACATTTATTGATAATGATATTACAGTTGCCAAAGGAAGTAATAAATATGCGTTGATAGGAATTATTTACTAGGATAAGGACATTTATTGTAAGGATTTTCAGGATCGTTACAAACTTATGATTAAACATGGAATAGCAAGACTAAATGTATGGTTTAACCAATAATTCTTAAAGAAAAGGATGGAAAACGGAAATGGCCACGTGTTTCATTCCACTATCTCTAGGAGATGGTGGGCTGCTTGAGCTTTCCAAGCTCGTTCAGCTACAATGATGGATTCCCAACATACATACATTAAGTATGTATGCATGGTGGGATTAAGAATAGGTAGAGTCACAATAGGATTGAAAGGAACGGAATTAGTGTTCTGAGGGGGAAGATACTACCCCAGCATACGCCTACATGGCCGCACATGGTGTACGTATTTGCAGTAACCACGCTGCTAAATGTGTTTGAGGAAAACTCCCTGAAAGAACATCAGGAATCGAACCCATTACCTCCTGAATGCTAAGCAGATCATGTTACCACAACTCCACTAGCTCGGTAAAAAAGGTGGTACCTACTTAAGTTAACCTGTTCAACAAAAATAATCTAATTTGCGTTAAATCAGATAAAGATCACACTTATATATTTCAAATTGAGGTCCTATATTTCAAAGATATGTGAAAGAAAATTTACAAAACTTCAATATCTGCTTTACAGATTTAGAGAAACAACAAATTTTATACAATAACCCACAGTCACCAAAACTGTACTAACTTACATTTTAAAGTACAATTCAAAACATTCCATTATGAATTTTTTAGAAGTTATGGTGTTAGCTTTCAAAATTGATACCAATGTTCTTAGATATTTATGTCATGCCAAAGATTTAACTAACGACATTTTGTAGGTAGGGTGCTTATAAATTGAACTGCACATGCTGTAATTATGTTTATATTGGACAAACACTTAGGAACTTTGATATAAGATACAAAGAACACATGAGATGTTAGAAATATAAACACTCAGACAATCAAATTATGCCACGCATTTAATAGTAAGTAATTAAATATTTGCAATAGGATTACGTTAGTGTATTATAATTAAACACAAATTAAATTAGTACAAATTTTACGATTTAGCCAAGTAAAGAAGAAAGTGGGTATACTCCCAATGATATTCCAATATTTGGAATTATTGCTTAAGAAGTATGTATTTGAAATATAAATGGCATTTTAAAATATCTAGTGTGGATCACCACACGACCTTCCAACCTACAAAATGGAAATTAAAATAATTTTAATTACATTTTTTTAGGATAATTATGTAGCCTCTTTTATAATAAGTTAATTACGAAAATATACGTCATTTTAAAAACAGAAGAATAATCTGTGTCAGACAGACGTTCAAACTTCATGGCTGACAGAGGTTAATAGATGCTAACTTAAAAAATTAAAAGAAATGAAGTAGCTTTCCTCCGCAAAATGTTGCGTTTAAAATTAAATGTAATGATGATAATAAAACGCATAATAAATTAAATACAACCGTATAAATGTAAATGGACAACAATATTAGCGTCGGCTGCTAGACTTTTTCAAAACAATTAAAACCTTAAAATAAAATTCTGGTTCCATTATTTCTTTCTACGCAAATTTAACTTCATATCAAAAAAATCGTCGAAATCCGTCAAGCGGTTGTTCTCGCGTGAACTAAATGACCCGATTATTTTAATATATAAGACGAGCTTTTCTCGCGCAAAATTTTGCGGTTAAAATTAAATTTACAACATTGTAGAAACAAAAACAATCGTCTATGTCAGAATAACGTTTAAAACTGCATGTCAGATTGAGTATTAATATATGTTAACGTAAAAAAAATTCCAAAGCCGCCCGCATCTATAAACATATCGATAATACAGCTTAAGCATTTTCAATCATATTTATTTAACTTTTCCATTTATTTAAAATTCTGCCTCCGTTATTTCCTTCTATGCAAAATTACCTTCATATGAAAAAAAAAATCATCGAAATCCATCAAGCGGTTGTCTCGCAATCCGCGTGAACTAAATGACCCGATTATTTTAATATACAGGGTGTTACAAAAAAGTAGGCCAATCCGTTAACCACACACTTTTCTTATGTCACTTTTCATTTGAACGCTTCCTTTCGATATACAGGGTGTCAAACTTCACTTTTTGAAGTGTATTTTTTATTATCTCTGGTGTGTTTTAAGATATCGTTTTCAAATTTGGTACAAATGTTACTCTTTTCTAAGTGCACCTTCTGTATGATTTTAAGTAAAAAATTCAAAGAACTAATAGAAAAATAAGAGGAGTGTAGTAACCTTTAACACCCCCATTTTTTTCTGACGAACGCCTATGAACGTCGCATCCATTTTTTATAGTAGTTTAATGATTTATCTAACTATTTTGGCCTTTGTAAACTTTTTATTTGATACTTCTTTTATGACATACTTTTAGTTACACGACTAGGTGTTGCGATTTTTTTAACACTTTTTTTATTTTTTTAATCAGAAGAAATTCATAATAATAACTTAAAACAATCCAATTGTGCTAATAATTATAATACGAAGTTGGATGCAAATAATTTAATTAAATGTTCTATGTGTCCACCGCCTTCGCGAATGCACCTTCTGGCTCTTTTTATAACTGAAAACCGAATATTTTGGAAAATATCCGGTTTCAATCTAAATACCTCTGCACCTTCTGCGATGCGATCCCTCAATTGATTTTGATTTTTTATTATTTATTATGCAAAATAAATTTAAAAATAGGCTTATCTTAAAGTTGGTATCAATATCTGTCAATTACTTCTCTTGTGTTTTAGCTTTATTTGCAACGGTTTCAAAGATATTTGAGTTTGAAAATTCGGCTTATTTTTAGTTTTTTCTAAATAACTACGAAAGTTGACAACACTGATCAAAACTCAAAACGTCATTTGATTGAATTCTCCCCAATATTGCTAATTTAACCGACTCTGTAACTATTATAATAACAAAGTTACCCATAGAAGCTTAGTTAAAAATAAATCCATAATAATGGCTTAAAAAAATCAGTTGAGTTAATAATTCAATACTACGTCGCATACAAAAAAGATTTAATGTTCGATGCGTCCACAGCCTTCGCGATTGCACCTTTTTATTTTTTTAAATAATTGAAACCTAATATTTTTTATACGTCTTGTCAAATTAATCGCTGTAAAAATTTCGAAGGACTTGAGTTCAAACGCTAAACTGAATAATAAGGTATGTCCAATAGAGAGAATATTTTGTAATTTTCTGAAATGACTGATATGATTTTAATTATAGGTAAGATTTCAAATAAAATCTCTAGATTGTACATTTTGAATAATCACTCTCACTTTAGGAAAATGTGATTCTAATGCTAGTTTAGCTTCAAGGCGTTATACAGAAATGTATCCAAATCGGTATCACCCAAAATGGAAATTTTTCTTAAGTTTAGTAAGCCGCCTAAGACACACTGGAAAATTCAAACAACAACGAATAGCAACATATGGACGGCCACGTAAAATTACACCAAATCAAGAGGAACAAATTTTGCCAATAGTTGAACAAAATCTGGGTACTAGTACTAGGATTATAGCTCAACAGATTGGAAATGATATAAATTCGACAGACGTGCATAGAATTTTAAAACGTAACTCATTACATCCATATTATGTGCAAAGAGTACAGAACTTATTGCCGCAATATTTTCAGGCAAGAAACATCTTTTGCAACTTTCTCTGTAATGAAAATAACCCTAACCGCCGGTTTGTTAGATCCATTTTATTTTCGGATGAAGCTACCTTTAGGCGAAATGGTATAACTAATATCCACAGCACCCATGTTTGGGCAGATGAAAATCCAAGAGCTCTTGTAGCGACCAGTCATCAAGTCAATTTTAAAGTAAACGTGTGGGCAGGAATTTTAGACAATTTTCTTTTAGGTCCGCTATTTTTGCCACCAAACTTAAATGCCGAACATTTTTTATTGTTTTTTACAAAATGAGTTAACAAATTTACTTGATGACGTACCTATAGCTATTCGTCAAAATATGTGGTTTCAACTTGACGGAGCTCAGCCACATTATGGCAATAATGTTCGGAACCACTTGAACCAATATTTCCATAATCACTGGATTGGTCGGGGACAGGATGCGCCTATTCATTGGCCACCTCGTTCCCCCGACTTAAATCCACTGGACTTCAGTTTTTGGGGATTCATGAAAGATTTTGTTTATACGGTTCCAATAATAAATCAAAATCAATTGAGGGATCGCATCGCAGAAGGTGTAGAGGTATTTAGATTGAAACCGAATATTTTCCAAAATATTCGGTTTTCAGTTATAAAAAGAGCCAGAACGTGCATTCGCGAAGGTGGTGGACACATCGAACATTTAATTTAATTATTTGGATCCAACTTCGTATTATAATTATTAACACAATTGATAGTTTTAAGTTATTATTATGAATTTATTCTGATTAATAAAATAAAAAAATTGTTAAAAAAATCGCAACACCTAGTCGAATAACTAAAAGTATGTCATAAAGGAAGCATCAAATCAAAAGTTTACAAGAGCCAAAAAAGTTAGATAAATCATCAAACTACTACAAAAAATGCGACGTTCATAACCGTAAAAAAAAATGGGGGGTTAAAGGTTACCATACCCCTCTTATTTTTCTATTAGTTCTTTGAATTTTTTAATTAAAATCATACAGAAGGTGCACTTAGAAATGAGTAAGATTTGTCCCAAATTTGAAAACGATATCTTAAAACACACTAGAGATAATAAAAAAAATACACTTTTAAAAAGTGAAGTTTGACACCCTGTATAT
The DNA here is from genome assembly GCA_036346205.1 of Vesta saturnalis. Lineage (NCBI taxonomy): Eukaryota > Metazoa > Arthropoda > Insecta > Coleoptera > Lampyridae > Vesta > Vesta saturnalis. The sequence goes on from JARFJB010000102.1 coordinate 1,760,635, forward strand.
CGAAAAGGAAGCATTCAAATGAAAAGTGGCATAAGAAAACTCCCCTTATTTTGTCCCAAAAAATATTTGGTTAACGGATTGGCCTACTTTTTTGTAACACCCTGTATATTAAAATAATCGGGTCATTTAGTTCACGCAGATTAAAATATGTAGCTGTTTTAGAAATATTTGATAAAAACCAAAAACTGCCCCTAATACTCCCCCGTCCCCTCTCTCCGCCACAGGATTTCTCCCGAAATCTAGTCAACTGTAAGACAAATAAAAACAAGCTTAAATGCAAAACTTTAAGTACGTAGGTATTTTCGTTCTGGAGTTATCGTGAGTACTAACATACATCCACACAGACATACACACAAACGCACACACAGACATCCAGACATGATGGCCGATCTTGGCGAAACTTGATCAAAAGTGGTAAAATGAGCTAAGTTGATTTAGCGATATTGAAAAAGAAGTCGATTGCATAACCTTCTACACCTACATATATATGATATAATATGTAGGTTGGAAAGTAAAAATACAAAGGATCGTAATTTGCAGAAAAGGGAGAGGCTTAGATAAAAGGAGTATTTTGCGAATGAGAGAATCTTAAATAGAATAAGTATTTTAATCTATTTAATGAAACAATGATTTTTTAAGCAATTTGAAATATAATAGTTATTAGAACAACAGCAAAGCTAGGTTATTATATCACAGATAATTAATTTTAAGTGAAGAATAGTAAATCCAAAATACTTAGAGTAAACAGGTATTAATTAATACAAAACAAAAATGCTAGTAATTAAGAAACCGAAATTGGAAGTAGAATTAGGCACAAAATTTAAAGTTAAAATACGAAAAAGAAAATACATTGAGTTTGGTTCTGTACTTTGCTAAACGGCATCCACAGCACACGTGGAAAAAAGGTCAACAAACATTACACAAATTACACCATGGTTGAAAAGAACTCATTAACAACCGTGGAACTGTAAGATTTAGGAAAATTTTAGAAGTGATAATTACTTAAGTTAACAAGATTTAGTCACCACAAATTTAATAACAGAAAAAATTTTTAATAATAGTATGGTAATTACAAGTTAAAAAATTGCAAGCGTTAAAAATTTTACTTATAGGAAAGTGTGTCAAAAGTTACGAAATATGACAAATTTGTAGTATTTCGAAATAAGGTTTTTATTGTCGATGTGAAACATAAAAGTCAATGTATAGAAACAAAGTTAAAGGAACTGAAAATTATTGTAAGAAGAGTTAAATTTAAATTTTGAAATTTTATTGACAGTAAGTTAATAAATGAATTAGTAGAAAATTTTTTGAAGTAATGAGAGAACTTTGATACAGATCTTAAGAGAAGAACTGATCTAAAAGTTACAGGGGAATTAAAACGCAATTAATTACATTTCACATAAATCAATAGAACCTAAATGAAAAGTCACCCTGATAGGAAGAATAAGTAAATACGATGTGAAGGTCCAAAAGGAGACAAATTTTGTTTAGGGGAGAAATTTAGGTATTGGTCTCGGGCACTTGCCGAAAATTATATTAACGAATAAAGGTATAGGGTAATACAGCAAAGTATTGAAATGAAATAAGCGCTTATCAAGGAATATTATAAATGAGTATTAGAATAAATAATAATTATTATTATGGATCAATTAATTTAAAAGAGATGTAAGAGAAATGAAAATAATTTCTTGTGAATACTTATTGTGAATCTTAATGTTTATTGAATGTATTGAATCCACTGTACTTGAATAAAAGAATTAATTACTGAATATACATTATGTATACATGGAGAGAGGTGAATCTAAAAGTATGATAGACTTGATAGTGTATGATGAACGGCTTAGAAACCTGGTGGAAGACACAAAAGTAATGCGCGGATCGGAGTGTGGATCGGACCACTTTTTGGTTGTATTGAGAGTGTGTTTAGGCCAAAAGTGGGTCTGGAGAAGGAAAGCAAAAGTAGTGCGAACGTCCAGAATTAGGGTGGACAAACTAGTGGATAATGGTGCGAGAATGAAATACGCAGATGCTGTGAGTAAAGAGTTGAAGGTGAGTGAAATAATGGGGAACGAACAAATAAAAGATACTGACAATGAAAATGCATGGATAAGCTTGAAAAACTGTGTTGTCAATTGTGCCGTGCGGATATGTGGAAGAGCGACTGTAGGTAGATAGAAAAAATGTGCTTGGTGGAATGATGCGGTAAAAAAGGCAGTATGTAAGAAAAAAGATGCGTACATGGCAATGATTTCTGCAAAAAATGAGACAAAAAAAGCGATTGAATGAAGTGTACAGATTAGGAAACAAAGAAGCGAAGGAGGCAGTGAGAATAAGTAAAGAGGAAGTGATGGCTGTGGAAGGAGAGTAAATACAGAATGATTTTGAGGGAAACAAAAAACTCTTCTGGAAATGGGTCAAAAATACAAAACGTGGCCCAAAACAGAACGCTGCAGGAGTGATGAATATGAGCAACGAAATTGTGAAGTGAGGAAATGCTGCCAAGAATATTTCGGAACGCTGTACAGTAGTGAGGAAAGTAAGACTGAAGGGATAAATAAGGAGAATGTGGAAGGAATGGTTAATGAAACTGAGAAGGATATTGGAATAAATGAGGTGAAGAAAACAGGAAGGTTGAAAAACGGCAAGGGAGCAGGCGTAAATAATATTTCTGGTGAAATACTAAAGTATGGAGGTGCTAAGCTTACACGAAGATTGTGTAAACTATTCAATGTATGCCTTAAGAGTGGAAAAGTGTTTAGGGATTGGAAGAGCGCGATCATTGTACTACTGTATAAGGGTAAGGGGAACAAGAGTTATTGCAAGAACTACAGAGGAATAAGTTGGCTCAGCGTGCCTGGTAAAGTATTTGGAGGAATACTGATTGATAGAGTACGAGAAAGTACACAAACTAAGATTTGGAATGAGTAGGGTGGCTTCATGCCAAGAAGACGAAGTGTCGATCAGATGGTTGCTCTCCAGCAGGTGATCGAAAAGTGTTTAAGTGTAAAAAGGAAGCTGTACTGTGTGTTTCTCTGGAGAAAGCATACGACAGAGTGAATAGGGAGAAGCTGTGGGAAATATGAAATGAATTGGCCTAAATAAAGATCTAATGAACGGAATAAGGGCAGGATAAAACGGTAGTCGGGCATGTGTTAGGGTGAGAGGTGGTGTGAGTGAATACTTTACTATTGAGATGGAGTGCGACAATGCTGTGTCACCGTGGTTGTTCAGTGTATACATGGATAAATGTGTTAGACAAGCATGTACCGATACAAATGGTGTAATGGTTGGTGACGTATATGTACGACTTCTGAGGTATGCAGATGACACAGTCTTATTAAGTGACAGTGCAAATGAGCTACAAATTGCTCTGAGGAAGTTTGATACAGTCTGTGAGAGCATGGACCTAAAGGTAAACGTGAACAAAACTTAGATTGTGGTGTTCGATCGGGAAAGTCGAAAGGAGAGTAAAGTATTTACTCTGATCAAATTGTGGAGCAAATAGACGAGCTGGTATATCTGGGTAGAATGTTTACTGCAAATGGTACAATGGGGGGCGAGATTAGGCGAAGGTCAATAGCGGAAGCAAAGTGATTGGAAGTATGTGGACGATAATGAGAAACGAGCAATCTATAATGGCGTGCTTGCTCCATCAGTACTGTATGGAAGTGAGACATGGGTATGTCAAAAAAAGCACTAAAGAAAATAAACTCTGTGCGCATGAGATTCCTGAGAAGCGTATGTAGTAAAACGAGAAGAGACAATAAAAAGAATGAGTGCATAATGAAGGAGTGTGGCGAGGAAAATACGATGATGATAAATATAAAAGTAGTACATTACGTTGGTTGGGTCACATTCAGAGAACGAAACAAATATGTGTGGGTGAGGTAAGGCCGTGCTTGGTAGGCCGCGTAAAACTTGGCTGAATATAATTGAATGTATAATAAAGGAAAAAAGATAAGGAGTTTTAAAAATAAAAGGGCATGTCAGAGACAGTGTGTGAATCTTGCGAAAGCTAGGGAGGTATGCGGAGATAGGATAGCATGAAGAAAGATTGTAGAATGAAGAATAAAGAGGAGGCAGGGAGTACTTTGCCTACCCCGCAAGGAAATGACGTGAAGGTTAAGTTAAGTTACGAATGTACATGTACTGGTTTGAATGAGTATATTTAGACCAGTATTAATTAGTTACTTTTGTTATGTTTTACTCACTTGTTTTCTACGTTCGGTGTTTTTTTGTTTGTTAGTTCAAATTATTTGGAGCTAATAAAAATTTCCAGATAACTAAGAATAATGCTACCGTCCTTTGTTAGCTATGGAAATCTAGATGTCTGGAAGCAAAACACTTTAATGTATAAAATTTTTGTAAATTTTTCGCTCTTTTCAAAAAACCCAAAATATATAGGGTGGTCAGTATAGAGAAATGTGGTTTAGGGTCGTATAAAAACCAAGCACCTTGTATAAAAGCTCTAAGAAAGATTTCGCCGAAATAAATGTCTTTAATAATTCTGTTTGCGCCAGTGATTTTCTCATTAAATTTGAGCTCCAGGCACCTAGGTCCATTTTTTAAAGTAAAAGGTGTTTCCATAAGAAAGTATTCAATTTGGACCACCCTTTACACTACAATACAGCACATCTTGAACGCAACTTATCACCATAGTAACTTTTCGTGCTTTCGTCACGAAACACTGGTTTTCAAACATCAAAATCTTCCAGAAACGTTCAAAACGTAAACATTTTTAGTCCGACATCACTGACTTTTTATACATGAACATTTACTGACAGCTCTCATACATATTAGAGCCGTTTGACAATGCTGCCAACATAACTTAAACAAATGTTTTGAAAACATTTATAACGTCAGCATAAAAAAAAATTGTGTATCACACGTCCAGAAATGATTTTTGCGACTATTCGCAGTTGCAGGCTTCTGATAACACTTCTGCCCGCCATTCTGCTCATACTAACATCCTTTATTCGCCGTTTTTCAAAAGTTTTATCTTTTGTAGATGTAAGCTTTTTAAGCTGAATGTCTTTTAGTCAGCTTAAGTGTGAGTTATTTAAACTTGAAAAACTGTTTTTGTTTCATAAATTTTTTTCGTTGGAATAATGAATGCAAGGCCAATCAATCAAAATTGATTTAGAACGACACCCTGTAAGTCGTTAACAATTTAATAAAACTGGTTTCTCCGCCCCTCAAGAGTGACTTGTCTGAGAAATATGTACGATATTAGCGTTTTGTACCGACCTTTCTTGGTGCTAAAGACAAACTAAACATGTAGAATCTGGCATTTGTTAATTAAATTGTTCAATTTGTAACATACGACACATAGGTCAAACAAAAACATCCACCAAATTCAAATGATGACATTAAATTTTATAGTGTCTAATAATAAATCAAGGCTACATCTTTTTAATATCTCTGTCACGTAGTGTGATGGCCATTATGACATTAGTTTTGTGGTATTACGTACAAGGTTTTTCTATGTATCGTGTAAATGCCCGAAAAAATATCAATTCACAAACGTCCATCTCTAATAACCTTTAAATCACCTTGTACAAGACTAATAAAAAAGTTAAAAAGCATTTTACAATCAAGATGATCAATTTTGATTAAAAGTGAAGAATCATTTAATTGATAATTAAGTCGGTATAATTGGATTATGTATCCTAAGTAACAATGATAGTTTGAAAAATTCTTCAGAGACAGAACAGGACAGGTAATGGTATATCTTATCTTTGGTTCATTAACTGTGCACTCGTTACTTTAGACATGTGCTTCCTAATGTGCAGCTTGCTTTCTCAAATTCTCTTTCGAGCAAAATCAACCCCTAAACTCATCACTTTACAATTTAGACATTTTAAAATTGACGGATTTGTTTCTATTAAAAGGCGAGAATGTTTAAGTAGCATATCGCGGAAATAACGATAACAATATCAGAATAATTAGTGTCACTCGAAATGCCTACTGGATAATGTTTGATAAGTTATCAAAAACTAGAACCGCGCATTTAAGTACACGTATAATTATCATAAACCTTAACACATCAACATTGTATAATTGGGTAATGTTAAGATAGTTATGTTGTATAATCGGTATATTTGTTATTGCAAATGCAGGTATTTCATGTACAGGTTAAAGCGGATGTTTGTACTGGAACTGTATTTATTGTGATATTTATATCTGGCATTAATTTACTACAAAGGAAAAATGTAACCAACGCAGGACTTCTTACGCCTTGCGTAGGTGTTATGCACACGATATTCCTTTAAAATGATGAATAATCTCACTGTATCAATTATTAATGAAATAAAGTTTCTTTTTAATTTGTCACACATTAGATTTAGTATTTTGTTTCCATTATGCATAAGCAACCATGTGCTAGACACGTAAGATTTCTTAATTAATTTTTATGGTTTATTTATTTCGCAATTTGTATAAAGAGCTCCTATTTTAGAACGTAATATCCTAAAAAACTTTGACATGAAAAACTTGTCTGAAATCCAGTTATCTTTGAACAGATGGCCAATTTTTATCTATAAAGTTAACAGTTTTCCAGATATTCACAAAGCGAACTTCAAGGTCTCCAATATAGTAACTTTTAAGCTTTAAAAAAGCTTTCACAAAGGAATTATGTTGAATTATTATAAAAACGTTCTACCTACTTTTCTCTCCAAAGTTAATAGTTTTCGAGCTGTTCATGAAATCATTAAATCATTATTTTAAGAATTGCTAATTTAACACGTAATACACTCTTACGGAGTACTTATCCAGCGACACTTTTGTTAAATTCTTTGGAGTGAATTAATGGATTTTGTTAAAATTCATAAATTAGACATATATTCATTGGCCTAAAGAACTGTTATAAAGAAAGCATGTTCAAAATGAATTATCTTAAATAAAGCTTTGCCTTTCTATTTCCTTTAAAGTTAATACTTTTCGAGGTATTCAGGAAAGGCCTTCATATAATTGTGAGATAAAACATAGATTTACGTACATTCTTGTTAATTTCTTTGTAATGAATTCACGAATTTTATTAAAACTCAAGAATTGTCTTTTTAAAATTAAATTATCTTTCCCTATGCTCTTTCGTTTAAATTCTTCCTTCATATGTTAAAATAAAATGAAAAATTCAAATGACTAGATCGAGAATCAAGGTGTTCAAAGTGTCCTACAGGATGTACCTTTTTATTAATTCTTTGGAATAAATTCGCGGATTTTAATGCAAATATTATTGAATCGCACAATACTTCTAGAAAACAAACGTGTCTAACATTGAATTATCATTAAAATAGCTCTCCGTACTGTTTGCTCCAAAGTTGATACTGATTGAGATTTTTATAATTCTGAGATAGTATTTTGAGATAACATATTCAATTAATTATTATTATGATTACTAGTTGAATACTAACTGAACTAATAAAATATGCCAAAGAAAAGGTGTCTTTTCAAAGAAGAGTTTACCAAAAAAGATTGCTGACAAAATTAGGTTCGTTGTCAGATGAACGTTCTATAATTTTGTCAAACCACTGCATAAAAACAAAAATATAAATACTGATTTCGGCGATTTAAATAGAGCTGACACCAGCAATATTTTTTATAATTTAAATTCACCGCTACGAGTACTGCTTAGCTTGCACAACACTATATTAACTGCCGCAAATATCGAAGCAATGGTACTAAAATTGATATATTTTCATATCTACACTGAGTAGATAGTAATGAAATATTTCTGTTGCCTACTGACAGAGGTAGTTAATATCTTAGGGGTAGCTCCAAATTGATATACGTGTTAGATACTTAAATAAACCGACATGGCGATGTCGGGGGGTTTTTAAATTTATTTTTGGCTAATTCTGGCCCGTTTTCGAGAAAATTCAACTTGATGTATGGGGTGAATCAGTCCCCAGGCGGTGTCGGGCGGGGTTTTCAAGAAAATTGATTTTTTTGTTTGAATGGGCTGGACTTAAAATAATTCGCAAAATCACATAGATGCATCGTTAAGAAAAGCTTGCAACCCTCGCAGTTGTGTCATTCATTGTGGTTTCCTTAAGTTAAATATCATTGGTCTGATGACGTCACATGGGGGTTGAAAATTGTGTAGGAGATTGGTAATTGCACCTGGGTGTAGGTGTGATAGGAAGGCATTTTGAAAATTGAAGAAATAGGGAATGAAATTTGCAAAAGCAGATGTGTGTAAGAGGTTAAAAAGAATAGGGGACGAAATTTGCAAAATAAACCTCCATAAGAAAGAACCTGGGAATTTACGCTCGAACCGGCATAACTTATTTACGAAGGAATAGGGGATGAAATAAGGCGTGGTGAGGAGAAAGTAGGGGATGAAATTTGAAAAATGAACATGAGATTTTGCACTACTATCGGCCTAGCTTATCTACTACACTGTGAGGACAAGGAAACTGAAAGACTTTTGTGAATACTTTAATATTACAGACCCCGTTCTACTCTGCCGTTTTTAACCGACGGTTAAACTGTCCGGGTAAAACTGTCACAAAACCGAGGCATGTAAACAAGAACACTCATTTTGAACGTCGTTCCAAAATACAGACGAGGCTTGATTTTTGTCGGTTAATCGTGTCAACCGTTGGGGTAAACACGAGGTATGTGACGTCAACAGTTTATCGAGTCGGGAATTTCAGTAGCTTTGCGGTGTCGCTAGTGTTTGCATACAGTTAACTCTTCGTAGTATACAGTTATGTCGGATATTAGGCAATTTTTTTCCATCATTTACAAATCCGCCGACACTGCGAACAAGCACATACGGTCTATTGTGATAAGCGCTACCACGAAATAAAACTGATGTAATTAATATTACATATATATGTGTATATATATATATATATATATATATATATATATATATACATAAAACTTTTCGTGGTTGCGCAGGTGTATTATGCCTAATCTCTTCGCGCATTAATGGAATCCATAGAGGTTTCATTTCTACACTAGCCTAGCTTTCTGCCAGTGCGATGTGGCTGCTTTGAGTTTTCTCATCCTTTGCTATTATCTGTGTGTTATCCTATTGGATTCGGTGGTCTCCATTCCAAGTATGTTCGGCAACTGTTAACATTTCTGTGTCGACTACGCGATTGTTGTTTTAGTGTGCCTGAGTTCTCACTTTGAGTGGTCTACTGCTCTCCTATGTACGATGTGCCGCATTCGCATTGTAGGTTGTGTACACAATTCTTGGAATTCTGGTATTCATCGTGTGATTTGGTTTTGGTTAGTATTTCCCTACGCGTTCTTGTCGATTTGAAGGCATTTCGTATCTTGAAATTGCTGCCTATCATTCGTATTTTCGCCGAGGTGCATGATATACATAATACTACCGCTTCTGTTTCGGATGCCCTTTCTCTGTTTAGGTTAGACGTTAGATCGGGGTAGCCATTTTCTTTAAGAGTTTTAGCGATATTTTCTTTTTCTTTTTTCAGGTCTTCTTGTGCCGAGCATATTGCTTCAGCTCTATCGTACAAGCATCTTACCACGCTTACCTTCACACTTTTGTGGTGATTGGAGTGGTAGTGTAGGTACCTCTTCATGTAAGTGGGTTCCCGCTTGTCGTAAAAGTGTTATTCATGTTCACGGTACACCCAGGAATGGTAGTTTTTGTTCCGACTGCCAATTGTGAATTTTATGGAGAGTGCGTGGGTATTTAGATAATTAAAGAATTCATCCAGCTGATGTTTGCCGTGTTCCTAAACTACGAAAGTATCGTCCACGTATCTTAGCCACATGGTTTTTCCTTGAATTCGGATATCGCTTGGTTTTCAAGGTCTTCCATGGATATATCCCTCATTATGGGTATTAGTGGGGAACCCAATGTTATCCCAAACTCTTGTTGGTAGAATTTGTCTTCTGCTTGAAAGTAGAGTATGTTTCATCCTTTTCCAGTGTGTCCCCTATAATAGCGCATTTGTGAATAGGCTCACGATGTCGAAGCTTACTTGTATTTCTTCGTGGTTGGATTGAAAGTTTCTAATAGTTTCCACAATGTGCTGCGAATTCTTGACCATAAACTCAGTTTAAGGGTGTGATGATGCCTAGAAGATAGTGTGCTAATGGATGACAAGGAGAATTTCTCGAGCTCACAATTGGTCGCAGAGGAATTTCTTTCTTGTGGATCTTTGGTAGCCGTTACAGGTTTGCTGTAGTGTGGGGTGCGTTTAGTTCTCTGGTAATCGGAGAATTCCCCCTTACGTTTTGTAAGCGTCTGGTAAATTCGTCTTTTGATTGATGGTGTCCTTTGTCTGTCGGGAGAATTTTGATCGATGGGCCATTCTTAAGGGTAATGACCGCAATACTTTCTAGGTTGGAGAGGTTAGGTTTAGTTCCCCATAATGAATCTAGGATTCTTCGGTTTTTTCAAGATCTAATTCCATAGCTGTTTCTTCAGCTGCGGTTATTAAATATACTTTCGGAATATACCTCGGTGTTACCGTACAGTTAATCCTTTGCCCTGAAGCTTCATTTTGTTTTCGTTAAACTGTCGTTTAGAGATGTTTATGACAGTATTTTTGCGATTGGTATTGATTAGTTCTTTCTTCTCCTTCACTAGCTTTTCTAGTTTCTTCTGCTGAACTTCCGTTTGCTTTATCTTGGTCTTTGAACATTCGCTATATATAATTGTCAATATAATACAATTTGGACAGAACAGCTTACCCTTGGTCAAGAAAAAATTCAATGATAATACAATGTCGACTAAACGATTTGAATGATAAAAACATGAGTTACACATATGCACGCTCAAGTTCTGTTGTTTTATGGAATAGTCCTGCACCTACTAAAGACACATAAGTCACCGATGACTTTTATGCGCCAGGACCAAGTACTAGTATTACATTGAAACTAAGTACTAATATTACATTGAGTAGTCCAGCACCTGTTGAAGACACACAAGCCAATGATGACTCATTAAATGTGTCTATTTCCGCAGGTATAGCATCTCTAAGCAATGTATTGTTAAGTTAAATATTATTTCAAACTAATGATTTTCTACTGTAATTCTTATTGCCAACCTATATTCAGAGAGACTTCAATTGTAGCAAAAGCATTGCTGAAGCTCCTTTTGATTTTCGTTTTCCTTTTTAGTTCTTATTAACCTTATCAATAACTTATTGTAACTTTAACAGTTGATCACGCTTAACTGCTTTTTTGTTGAAATCTTTGTCACTATGGTTTTGACACTTCAGCGGCTTTTTACAACTGGAAAAATGTAGCTGATTGCAAGTCCAGTCCAGCGCTAGTTTCGATCGCTCGCCTGTAGTGCTACTGGAATAATGTGAATCGGGCATTAAGATATCTTGCTCAGACAATAGATCACTTAAACTTGTTTTAAGTGTGAAATGTATTGAATACGCTGTTTTAGAAAATCTTTTCAAAATTTAAATTTTCTTTATTAGTAAATTAAAAATTCCGGCTCTATTAAAAGTTACAATTGAAGCAATCAATAGCGTCGCAGGTTTTGACCAATCCTGCGCTGATCATATGTTATTGTTTACAAATAGTCGGTCACCTACAATGTGAATATGTACCATGTTTCATGTTATTTTAAGTTAGTGCAAGCCATTTTTTTTGTAGTGGTATTCCCATTTGTCAAAATGACAAGAAGCCAATTTCACGTCATCCTGTCAAAAATAATCTTGCTGTATTGCCCACTTAAGTAACGCATATGATGATTAAGTCTCAAATGCGGAAGTCATTCTCAAAGATTTTAAGGTGATCGTTATGATGTCGGATATATTTCAAGTACGTAAGAACCTTTTGTGCGCGCATTAAGTATGTATTTGGTTTTAGGTTTCACAGCGAATTATCCAAAAAATCTTTACGGCAAAACCCTTTTGAGTTCTGGGTTTCACCTTTTGGAAAAATCTACAATAACTAATTTCACAATTTATTCGAAAAATGAATATTTTACTTTGGACAAATTGTATCATCACGTTAAAACAGATTTCGATTTTGATGGGGGTCGAACGGCATTATTTAGGATGTTGAAATCAGTGGCTTACAGCCAAAATTAAGTTTTGAAAAATTTCTGCAATTGCAGAGTTCAGGCCAAGATGTCATATTTGATTAAACCAAACGTGGATTTATCAAAATCGTTCTAATAGGTTTTCACTGTTGGGTGCACGATTCTGACACCACAATTAATCCATCCAAAGTAGTGAAGAAAAAAGGTATACCATTTTGTACGCGGAGTGTAATTTGTGGATTCGGTAAACTGCGACTATGTATTCAAAATTAGGTGAGTAAACAGATGATTCCTGTGCTGTCCAAACTACCGGGAAATGTGTGGTGATTATGGATAACGCATTCGTTGCAGTTACACAACCCACTCTCATTTTCTAGTAAGAAAGATCATCTGCAGGAGTGGTTGGTTATGGGACCGGAATTGAGGGCAAAATTGCAAAAAAGCAACTGTGGAACAAAATTCAACCTCGGAGGGAAACATTGTCTAGTTGATAATATTGCTTTCAAGGGAAAGCTGTGTAATCGGTTTAAATTTCCAAAATTTCACTATGTTAGTTCCTTACTATTGTCAATATAACCCTAATGAAATGGAATGTGGCTTGAGGCTTTATCCAAATATTCTCCTACAATGTGGCAAAATTTTTGATTATTTCAAATGATTGGGAGAAACATGGGAAATTTTTCGATTGAAAGTATCCCACCTGTTATCATAGCAGTAGGAAAATCTGAATCAGATTCAGATGGTGATATGGATTCAGATTCTTCTGAAGATATAATGCAGTTGCAATAAGACCCCACTGTTTGGTTTCAAAATATAAAAAGATACATTTACATATTTGTTTTCGTCACACCTTGTCCGTGGATAGGAAAGCAACAATCGACTAAAATGGATACATTTCTGGTTATTTACTTTCATGTGTACGTATCAATCAAGAAAAGAACGACGCAGTAAATTTCATTACTGCGCTAGATACATACTGATGTTCTGGTTACCTATTGACTTTACGACCGAAGAACTAAGTTTTCACATAAACATACGTCTACATTACCTTTAAGGGGGAAGAAAAGAAAGAGAAAAATTCAGTAGGTAATCTTTATCACAAAAGCAAGTTTTCACGTTGGATTACTTATGAAATTTCGCTCTATTTCCTGTGTATTTTTCCCGTTTTGTATTTTGGAAGAGTGAAAAAAGGAGAAGGCAGTATTTACGTAGCCAAAACGTCATATTGTATTAGATAAGACACGATTTTGTCATTTATAACCAATGTAAGAATTTACAATTTCCGTTTTATGTAGATAGACGTTCAAGGCGTGAAGACTAAAATTTACTTTTTTTTAAATACAAAGTCTAAATTGCGTGAAAAAGTATATTGCAACGTTGCATTAGTTTCGCAAAAAAAATATAACCTACAATTTTAAAAAGTCAAGCTACGGTAGTAACTTTTTGTTTTTTTTTACAGTGCTACCACACGCTCCCTAGATTTCCATTCCTGCTTTAGCGCAAAATAAGATGGAACAGAGTACAGTATAGTTTACTTATTAAAACCAAAGAAAAGTAGTTTTGTTCATTATTCTTATTACAAGTGAGAATAAAAAATATAAGCAATAAAAAACGTATTATTCTGTATTACTTTTTGAGTGTTTCGTATTGGTAGCTCAAAGTTACGATTGAAACGACACTGCCATTAGTATAAAGCAAAAATTACAACGTAACTTTTTTAAATTGTAAATAAAACACAAATTATTCTGTTTCTGACGTACATTTAACGTGGTTTGTGTGAATACACCTACTGCTAAGAGTGCCTTAAGTTTTTATATTGTACATGCATTATGGTGGCGGCGGCGCAATAACTATTAACGTATTAAGAAAAAGTCTTTTAAGATAAGATGTTAAGTTTGTAGATTGCAGAATCCACATCAAGAGCGGGATCTGGCATCATTAATTTCTAAGAACTATTACACTGTACCTCAATATTTTTAAATATTTTTTGCGTGATGCCTTCCCTTCCAATTCCTACAAATTCTAATTTTATTTTTATTTAACATAATTAATTAACAAGAAAGTGTTACATGCTACTCAAGTCTAGATACTCCCTCAGATTAAATACGTAATAACTCACTTTAAATAACAACATAAATATTTTGCTTTAGTAAAATGAGAGGTGAGTGTAATTATTTGTGATGAAGGGTGTGTTAGTAAATTCCAGTCTGAACACCACTAAATTTAGGTGATGTTACCGAACTATTCGTGGCCTAGTCTTGTCGGAATGTATTGGTTCACATTACTCTCGCATACGTTTGTTGACAAACGGAACTAACTTTGAAATATTACACGAGTCGGGCCAAAAAAAAAAGGGATAACAAGAAATTCATTTCCTTTTTTCTAACGAAATGTGTTATATATAAGATGAGTAATGTTATTGTGTAATATTTTTATACTACGCAAATCGTTGAAATGGTTTAATCAACAACATAGCACGTGCAGTTCACACTGTTGTGTTATCTCAAGTTTCATATTTTTATGGAAAGTATATTGGAAATAAATAAAATTGTCATTCACTATTTATAATAAATTTCGGTACTGAAAAATACAAGGGCGTTCCTAAGGTACCTGCCGCCCGTGTGCGAAAATAATTTTCCCCTTCTGATTCACCATAATTTTCTTGAAATAATTTTACCTTAAATAAAACAGGAAACGTGAAAAATAAGTCAGCAGGAACTTATAAATTAACATAAATAGATATTTATATTTATTAATGGATACACACTAAGTTGGAATAAACTGATGATAAATTAACGTGAATAGACATTTATACTAATTTATACTAATTAATGATTATATTTATTAATACATTCATATTATCAAAAATTTAAATAAATTTTGCTCTGCTTGCTTTTTTTAAAGCAAATTCGGAAATAATATCGGATACATTTATATCTTCCGAAATTTATTTATTATTTTAAGTTTCGAAAAGCCCCTCTCGCTGTTAGCAACTATCACCGGTAATGTTAAATAGATTCTTATAGCAATTTATAAATTTGGAAACAGATAGATAAGGTTATTCCTAGATATTGAATAATGTTTAACCTTCCTACTATCCTGTACTGAACAACATCCGTTGTCTATGGGTCCGCGCGGACCCGGTGCTTAATATTATTCATATTACAAGCTATTATTACTACGGAATATTTCTATAAATTTAGGAAATATATAATTCAACAATGAAATAAGTAAAACAACTATGCTAAAGGTATATAAATCTATTTTGTTTACATAACATTGCATGTGATCATTTAGAATAAATATTATTATTCAAGCAAAATGTATTTACATGATCAGGACAAAGAAAACCATTACATGCTTGACATTTTGTACGGGATTTTTTCTATCCACAGTCCTTACATCGTGGAATGTTATTGGTCATTCGAACATTTCGACACTTTTGCGTTAAATTAAATTATTTCCCAATTCCTTGAGAAAGAGGCGTCTTTTATATAATTTATTTGCATTATATTGGGGATTTATATACATGTACACTACATATGCATTCTCTCTTTCTCTCTATTCAACGTCCATTGTCCATAGGTGGATATAAGCCTCCTCCATTTCCCTCCATTTGCTTCTATCCTGTGCCACGTTCATCCATCCCCTTCCTGCCACCTTCCTGATGTCATCGTACCATCTTAGCATGGGCCTTCCTGGGTTTCGCTTTTCTCCCCATGGTTTCCATTATGTCGTTTTTCTGGCCCATTTTTCCTTCTCCATCCTCGCTATGTGACAGGCCCATCTCCATTTTGCTTGTATTATTTTGTTTTTGACATCTTCCATTTTCGTTCTTTCTCTAATCCATTTTATCAGCTTCTTATCTGTCAGTTTTATGTTGAGAATTGCTCTTTCCATGTGTCGTTGGGTGGTTTGCATCTTTCTCATGGTCTTCTTTGTTATTGCCCATGTTTCAACTCCGTATATTAGAACCGGTATTACACATTGGTTTAGTAGTTTTATCTTCATGTGTATTTTAAATCTTTTTTCTTTACTCTCTAATATGTGTTTCAATCTTCCATAAGCTGTTCAAGCGAGTCTAATGCGTCTATTTATATCTACCATTTGCATGTTTCCATCTACTCGTAGGTTTTGTCTCTGTTTCTGAATGTAGTTTCACAGTGCTTGTTGCTTCCTTGTAAATATTCTCAATAAGTTCTACAGGGTTCCCCATATTAGACTATACAATTTAAAAGTCGAATAAAAACTTTCTAATCAAAGTAAATTAACTTTTTAATGGACTAATATGTAGCTTATTCTTTGGGATTTATGACTAAAGTAAATAACAATTCAAGTTTTAAAGATCATGTCTTCCAAATGCCCTCCTTCGACTTCAATGCATTTTTGAATTCTAAGTTCAAAATGTATCATCACTCGGCGAAGCAAATCTCCATTTATTCCTGCAATTTCATTTCAAATCTGCTCCTTCAGCTCCGGAATTGTTGGGACGACTTGCAAAAACTTTTTGCTTTAGGTATCCCCAGAGAAAAATCGGGGCCGTTAAATCGGAGATCTCGAGCCAATTCAAATTTCCAAATCGGGAAATTATACAGCCGTCAAAAAATCTCGCAAAATTCTCATAGTGTTTCTGGCTGTGTGAGCCGTTGCTCCATCTTGCTGGAATAATATGGCGCCATTTAGTCCTCGTCTAATTAGTTCTGGGATAAGAAACGTTTGCAACATGTTTATGTAGCGTTCGGAATTAACTGTAACAGAACGGTTATTTTCATCCTCAAAAAATAAGGACCGATAATTCCAAATGATGCTACACCGCACCAAACAACGACTTTTGGACTGTGGAGGTTTTTGGTAAACAGTTCGTGAGGATTTTCTTCTCCCAGTATCTAAAGTTTTGCTTGTTAACAACACCGTCCAAATGAAAATTTGCTTCGTCGCTCATTAGCAAATTATGAATTTCTCCACGATGCTGATGTAAAATTCTTCACAAAATGTCACCCTCGCTCCTTTGTCTAGATCACTGAGGTTATGCGCCATTTGATATTTATAGGGTAAAATTTTATATCTTTATGCAGAATTCTGTGGAGACTTCCCTTAGATATTCCTAGGGCAAGTGATTGCCGATTAGCCGATCTCTTAGGATTTCTTGTAAAGGCATCTCTCACTCGTTCAATATTTTCAGGCGTACGCACCGTTCTTCGACGTCCAGGTTTTTTAATGTTTTGCACAGAGCCATTTTCACGCCAATGACGAACCCACGCCGCAATTGTAAAGCGTGTTGGTGCATCGCCCCTATTATTGTTTCCAAACTGCCGTCGAAAAAGGCACGCCGAACTTCTTCAAATGAACCAGTTGTAATGTAGACTTCCACAGAAAACACACGCTCTTGAATCGAATAATTCATAATGCAATGAAAATTGTTAAACTGGAGCAATTATATCGTTTGCGTATAACGCATATTTGACAGAAACACTTAAGTCGTTGTTTATAGACAGGCGCCTCCTTGATCTTTAAAACTTGAATTGTTATTTACTTTAGTCATAAATCCCACAGAATAAGCTACATATTAGTCCATTAAAAAGTTAATTTACTTTGATTAGAAAGTTTTTATTCGACTATTAAATTGTATAGTCTAATATGGGGAACCCTGTATATATCTGGAGTCGACTCTGCTGTTTTGTAATGAATTTATAATTGCCCATATTTCTATCGAGTCGAATGCCTTGCTGTGATCTATAAAAGCCAGATATATGGCTTTTTTGTATTCTGTTGTTTTCTCGATGATGCTTCGTAGTGATTGTATGTGATCCAGAGTGCTGTATCTTTTCCTAAACCGTGCTTGTTCGGTGTTTTGATATTGTTCGATTTTGTTTGTTATTCTTACAGTTATTATTTTCATCAGCAACTTATATACTTGACATAAAAGACTTATTGGCCTATAGTTTCCTAAATCTGACTTATCTCCATTCTTATGTAACAACACAATTACGGCATTGTTCCACTTCTGTGGTATTTTCCGTTCTTCCAGACATTTATTTAGAAGTATCCTTAGGTTTTTTAATAGATGTTCTCCTCTGTATTTTATAAGTTCCGGAATTATTCCATCTTCTCCTGGAGCTCTGCTTAGTTTTATTTCCTTAATTGCGTTTTTTATTTCGTCTGTTTCAATTTTCGGTATTTCTTCTGATCCGATGTTAAGAATGTGTCTTCTTTTTATTTTATCTGGTTTTTTCATCTTGGTGTTGTATAACTTTTGATAGTAGTTTTGCGTTGTTTGAATGATTTATTTTCTATCATACGTTATTGTGTCGTCTTCTTTTTTCAGATGGTTAATAATGTTGATATCAGTGTTTGTTTTTCTTCGCAGCACTTTTAGGCTTTCGTTTTCTTCGATTGTTTTCTCTATTAAATCCTCTGTATTTCTTCTGATATCTTCTTTTATTTTGTTTCGTACAGTTTTGTTTAGTTCCGTGTATTCTACCGTTCCTCGTTTACCTTGGCTTGCTAATTCTTGTCTTTTTACTATTAGCTGCCTTGTTTCGTTCCTGATATATTTTACGTTTTTTGTTTTCTGTTGTTTAGCTATTTCCTTTCCTGCTTGTAATATTGCATTCGTCATCTTTTTATTTATTTGTTCTATTGTGTCTTGCTTTCTAATTTTGCTGTACCAGAGGTTTTTCCCCAATTCTGTTCTGTATTCATTAGTTTTTTCTTTAAGAAGTTCTCTATCTATTTCTTGTTTATTTTTCTTTATTAATTTTATTCGTTAATTTTTTTTGTATTTATTCTTATATTTCCTCTTACTTAATGCATATGTTTCCTTTTAAGAGGAAATATAAGAGGAAACATATGCATTAATTGCTGCCAAATCTAGGATATTATAAAACAAACAAATAGGCCACCTTCTAGTTCCCCTTTTGCATGTATAAGCTGATGCTAATTTATGCCTGGCTTCTTGTACTCCTGAGAAAACACCTTCTCGTCAAGATGCATTGAAGACAAGAGTAACACGGCTTTAGCTCTTTTGGTAGTATATGAAACCAAGGTCATATTTTTTTTGAAATTCAAAAATAGATGAACAGATTGTTCTGTTCTTATTCGGTTGAAACTCAATAGGGATGAATGTCTTATTTTTTCATAATGTGCCAATCAGTGTTAACTTACGTTTTAGTAATTCGGCGGCTAAATGATAATCTGTAAAAAAATTGTCGGTCGTGATGTTTCGACCAGAATTTTCAATGTCTTTTACAAGTCGCAAAACTACATTTCTGCCCTGCTTTGTTTCTCGAGGTTGATTTTCCGCTTTCCCTGTATACACTTCAGCACAATACGCATAAGCAGTTTTGACATCAGACAAAAGCCATAATTTGATTCCACGTGGTTTTGTTGGAATGTATTGTTTGAATGGGCATCTACCTCGAAATGGTACTAACTGTTCGTCGACAGTAAGATTTTCGTATGGTACGAACGTCTTAGGAAGCTGGCCGACAAATAAATCAAAAAAGCTTCTAATTGGTGCTAACTTGTCATATCTCCGACGAACAGACCTATCTTCTTTATTATCAAATCTCAAAAACCGACTTATGTTACAAAACCTCTTGAGAGACATTGTAGCTCTGAATATAGGCCTACCATCAGAATCACTCCAAAGTTCCTGTAGAGATTCTCCAGCTCCTTTATGTACACCAGCCAGAGGTAATAAACCTTCAGTAGAAACGTATAGGTGTATCTTATGTCATCATTTTACAATTTTGTGCTTACCTATAAAAGCCTCTAACTCTTCCAGTGAAATTTCTTTTATTTTTACCCCTTTTTCAGAATATACACGGCTACGTTCCCTGTTGGTTTCTAATAAAAGTAAATTGATCATTTGGTCGGTAAGAAATAATCTCATTGTCGATACTGGTGTGTCATAAGTGCGTTGGATAGCATATCTTGTGGGACCTGATGTCGTATTTAGTACATTGACAGACCTAGAAAGTGCCAGAAATTAAAAGCGTTAGTAATTTTATACTAAATCAGTAGAAAATCAGTTCCTATGTATATCCATTTACCTAACACGCGACTGCGGCGGTGGACTTTTGTACCAAACAGTTCCATCGCGTGCAGTATATTGCAAATTTTCGGTAGTCACATTATCTGTTTCCATTTCATTTTTCGACACTTCGTCTTCAACAGTGTCTGCCGTAAATACGTTATCTTCTTCTTCAGATATTTCTTCTTCAACAACAAATTCTTCATCACTATCATTCAGTTCCAAATTTCTCATATCATCATCACTTTCAATATTCTCTTCTAAAAGTTTTAGTAATTCGTCATCTGTAAGTCCTTTTCTGTACGTCATTTTATGTGCAAAATCTCTATGTTTTATCTTATCTTATATCTGTATTACACTTATAAATTATAAATACACTTTGTTTATTTCACAGTAACACTATATAATCCACAATATCACTTATTGAAATTAGTCAGACACAATTCACAACATCACCGGCTACTGATTGAAGACATAACATCCGTTAACGGAAATAACGCATGCAACAATGCGTCTCGTCAAGTCTCGTAAATCTAATAGGTCGTGGTAAAAACACATGATGGGTACAAGCGTACCCAGAAACAATGAATGTGTTTCTCTTAATTTAAACAACTGTCATTATTATTTTTTTAGAAATAAAACCGCTAATATGTGTATAAATATCAACTTGAGGATAACATAGAAACATTACATTATAACATCAGTTATAACAATTATACAATAATTTAAATCTGGCAAATGGGTCCAGGCAGTGCCGGATTTACCACTAGGCCGACTAGGCCGCGGCCTAGAGCCGTAAGCAAAAGGGGGCCGCAGCGTTTTGTAAAAAAAAAACATTTTTTTAGTAAAAAAAATTGAATTTTTATTTTCTAAAATTAATAATTACCGCAACTGTAAATCGAATACATTACTTTTGTATATAAACAATACAATCTAATTAAAATAACCAACGTACATATCAAAAATAAATATTAACGCTTGCCAGGGTATAGGAGGCTACACTACAGAGTGCAGATGGGGTTGTGGAAAGTTTTAGGAAAGTGATGTAACGATGTAACCCGCACTGGCAAACAGCGCGCTGGACGGTCGCCGTGTGTTGAGTCACTTCCATCCCCGCTCCCCCTCCATGGCTCCATGCCGCCATCGTCTCCACTCTTATATCTTGTTTACATTATTTTGAGAGTGTCAGTGTCAGTATAGTATAGGTTTGCAAGTGGCAAGTGCACTACTTCTTGCTAGAAATTTTTTCTCGTATTTTATACGATTTCTGAATGATAACAGTTTTGTTTACAGATTGTGATTAATATTGTGGACTCAATGAACTCATATTTTACAGGTAACACTTAACACTTTTTGCTCCGACAATGAACGATAAAAATAAAAATATTCATACGGCTAGTGGAGCATATAAACGCAAATTAAAAAAACTTAAAGAAGAAAAAAGTTTAAAATTGTTAAAAATTAATTCTAAAATTGAAAGTTTTTTTTTAAAATACGTCAGGAGATAGCAGTCAGAATAGTTCAAATGAAAACTATGTTGTTACTGATGTTCAAATTCCCAGTACTTCTGCTGCTGTAGAAGAAACCACAGACGTTTCGAATGATCTAACTACTTCTAGAAATGTTTCCAGTCCTCAATCAGCCATGCCTCAATCCACCTTAAATGTTCTAGATCCTAGTTCATGGGGCAATTTATCTGTTGATTCGACAGATTTTGTCATAAGAAATCTTCCCAAACACTTACTAGCGATTAAAGATTGTGATTTTTTCAAAATCCAAACGTCACTATCCTGATAAAGTAAGAACAGTAAAAGATCATATGTTTTTTAGTCGTTTACCAAACGGCGAGATGAAGAAAAGAGAGTGGCTTATGTATTCAAATACTACCGGCTGCCTGTATTGTGTTCCATGCAAATTATTCCACTCTCATAACGATAGTTCTTCTTTTTGCACGGGATTCAATGACTGGAAAAATTCTAACCGACTTAAAGAACACGAACAGAGTGCGGAACATAGGTTAAATACAAAAACCTTCGTCTTACGAGGCAATGTTTTAGGAAAGATTGATTCTGCATTACACGAAAACTACCTTGAATATTGGCATCGAGTGCTAAAACGTGTAGTAGATGTTGTCAAGTTTCTGGGCACCCGTGGCCTGGCTTTTCGAGGGAGCCAAGAAATATTCGGTTTCCCAGGAAACGGTAATTTCATGGGGGCATTAGAGCTTGTTGCAGAATACGATAATTTTTTAAAAGCCCATATTGAAAGTAAAGGAAATCCAGGATCCGGGAATGTAAGCTATCTTATAATCTAAATAAAATAGTTGTGGTGAAGTAGGTTTAAGAAAATGTAAATGGCCAGTATAATAACAATAAACATAATAATAATAATAACAAAATGGTGATGTAATTTGTACATTGAATAAACGCCAAATGTAATCTCTAAATACAAATTTTTAACAAATTGAATTACTAACCTTTCACCACTAATTATATGCCGTCTCGTCCACAATCGGTTGATTAAATAGGGTGGGTTCTACTATATTGACTTGTTAATACACCTGAAATGCGGCTTGTTTCTCACCTGCTTAATTATTTTCCTTCTCTTATTAATAAAAAACAATGTATAATTAAATGCATGCTCGAGCGCCATGTTATCTTTGTCCAGGAAAATAACAAAACCCTAAATAATGAACAATAATAATTTTCTATAAATAACAAAATTAACAATGTGCAATTAAGTTTATTTACCCAATATATGAATGGTTAAGGAGAGGTAAGAAAAGGTTTTAAAGCTAAGCTTAAAAAAATATAAAATTTACCACATAAATTCCTCAGTATAATGATTTTCTATAGACAGCTTCCTGTGTTTAATTATGGATGCGGAACGGTCAATCAGTATGAAAGCGTTTCTACATCTTCCTTGCGTATTCTTGTAACAACGCGATCAACTAGGTATTTGAAGGAATTTTCGTTCCACTAAACTTATTGTATTCTTGATGTTTTATTGTATTAAAATTGCATTTTAAGATGATATTATTTGAATGAAGAGAAACTTGTGTAAATAAGTAACTTAATAGCCATTTAAAATATAAGTATGAGTAAGTAAGTAAGCAAATAAGTGTCTTAAGTGAGTATAAGGGAATAATATAAGTACTATAATGATTGTACGTAAGTGTACGTAAGTGTCGGGAGTGTACGTAAGTGTACGGGAGTATCGTAAGTGCCTGGAGCAAATGCTTAAGCTTTAAATTAATGAAGTGAAAAATAACTTACCACCAAAATTCTGATGGCACCAAAAATAAAAATTAAGTAAAAACCATTATAACAATGACTTCTGCTTTAACATTCAGCAGCAAGTGAAGTAAAAAAATAGAGGCTTTCAGAAACGCTTCTGTAAATGCCCCCCCTCAAGAAGTGTCACGCCTTGCGCGAAATACAATGATCGGAGTCCAATTTTTAAAAGAAAGGGAACTATAACTATTTAAATAATATTACACCCAAAATATATGTTCTATGAAATGCAATTTAAGTTGCCTTTCTCAATTTTACATGTAAATAATTAAAAACTCCTCTAATTTTACGCCAAATAAATTAATGATCTTAGATTAACGTATTTTTTAATACAACCACAAAAATAGGTTGTTACAATCTGTCTAAAACCATTTGTAACGAGTTTATAGAGTTAATGTACAAAAAAGTAGTTTCTGTTATTGTGGATGAATTAAAGAAAAGTAAGTACTATGCTCTCAGTGTTGGGTCTACACCAGACATCACTCATTCAGACCAGTTGACAGTGATCTTACGGTATGTTTTAAGTGATGGTATGCCTGTAGAAAGATTTATAGCTTTCATTAAATTTCACGATCATACTGGAGCACACATGGCGGAAATTATTTTAAATACCCTGTCAGAGTTAGATATTTCAATGCGCGATATGAGAGGCCAGTCATATGATAATGCCTCGGATATGTCAGGCAAATATATAGGTTTACAAGCGCTAATAAAAGAACATAACAATTTAGCTGAGTACGTTCCATGCTCCGCTTATTCATTGAATCTAGTAGGCACACATGCGGCTGATTGTTGTTTTGCAGTAACAAAACTATTCATGTTTATTCAAGAGTTTTACGTTTTCATGAGTGTATCTACTTCAAGATGGGTCGTGTTGGAAAACATTGTCAAAAATAGCAATAGCGAAAAGAAACTCCTTCCAAAAAGAGTGAACGTTACAAGATGGGCTGTCAAATGGCATGCTGTAAAAGCTCTTTTACTCACCTATTGGAGCTACTACGATGCAGTAAAAAAAATATCAGACGATACAGGGGAAACAAATGTGAGCCGAGCTGAAGCTAATGGAATCAGTAAACAATTTTTTAAGTTAGAGAATGCTATTTTACTAAACATGTGGTACGATATTTTACAACGCTTTGACAAGAGTAGCAAAACATTGCAAAACACTGCTACAGACTTGAATGTGACTTGCAACATATACAAATATGTAAAGGAGTACGTATTGAGCCTGAGAGACAACTTTGATTCCTACGAAAAAAGAGGAAAAGAGTTGTCTAAAAATGAAACCTATATTCTTGAAATAAAAAGACGCCCGAAAAGGAAAGCTTTCCCCTGGCGAAGATAAAGAAGATGAACCCCACTTTAATGGCAAAGAAGACTTAAAGATTAATACATTCAATGTTGTAATTGACAGGCTTTATTCAGAATTGTATAAAAGGTCCGAAGTTTATTTCAGTCTTAATGAAGAATTTGGATTTTTAAACAACTTATCGTCAATTTCCAATGAAGAAATCAGGGGAAAAGCTTCTATTTTCGCTAAAAAGTATCGAACCGACATAGATGGTGACTTTGGAGAAGAGTGTGTACAGTTCAAAGGCTTTGTTGAAGGTATATTTGATGAAGAAAGAGAACCTCATGATAACAAGATTACTAAGCCTCGGAGAAATACACTTTTGGAGTATCTGAAACTCATTCGTGAAAAACAGTTAACAACATTATTTCCGAATATGGACACGGCTTTGCGAATTCTACTATGCATGATGACATCTAATGCATCTGGAGAAAGATCATTCAGCGTGTTAAAAAGAATCAAAAACTACTTGAGGAACTCGACTGCTGACGAAGATTCTAGATTGTCTAGTTTGGCTAGTTTTGTTGCAAACGCTGAGCTTTTTCAAGCCTTAGACTTTAACGATTTGATTAAAGATTTTGCAGCCAAAAAAGCTAGAAAAGTGAGTGTTTAGTGTTTAGAGTTTAGATATGAGAGTATGGAGTGGAGTGAGTGTCAATGTTAATCACTAATTCAACTTTATCCGAATTAAGAAGATGACATTGACATTTTTCAGTATAAGAAATAATGTGAGAATTGAACGATCTAGAAGTTTATTTGTTGTATTCTTAATATTTTTATTTTTAAGTACCGTAGCCTACTACAGTTCATATTATTTTGTTTGCTGTACTTTTACTTATAATATCTTTTCAACTCGGCTTTTTTGAGTCTTTTGTTGTCGTCTGTACTTTTCCCCCCGAATGAAACAAATGTTATTTAATTTTAATAATACAACTGCAATACTAATTTATGATATAATAATTTTAGCAATATTAATAATTTTAACAAATAACTGCTGTTTGCTAACTTTTTGAATTATATATTTTCTATAAATATAGAAATTGTTGTTAGAGCTGTTTTGGGGTTTTAGCCAAACTTGTAAAGCAAGATTATTTAATTAGTGAATACAACATTTCAACCTAGTTATGTATTTAAATAAAACATTAGTTGAATTTCTATTCACTTATGTTATGCTTTGTATTGTATGTTGTACCAATTTTAAAAAGTAAAATTAAAATAAACTTTATTTATTAAACCTATTAATATGAAATGTGCTTTATGCTTAACCCAACTACTCACTTATTTTAACGTGAGATTGAAATAAGGTACATTTGAATTTTCCACCTAAGGGGCGGCCGGGGCGGCGGCCGGGGCGGGGGCCGCTCGGGTTAATTTGGCCTAGGGCCCCAAGTACCCTAAATCCGGCACTGGGTCCAGGCGTACCCATAAACAGTAGGAAGGTTAATGCATTCATTTCAGGGGAACTACGGGGTGTAGTGTTATCAATTTCATCGCATAAATTTTGGGAATAATATCTTTTTCATTTTGAGATGGATCAGATCATATGTTCTCTAAAGATTTATACTTTAAATACCTATTCACTTTATCTATTTGAAGGAAATGAATTAAGTCATTCAGAAAACCAAAAACTGTGCGATGATTTTTTGTTTGATCGAACATTCCTTCTATTTTTGTTAATGCATTGTCCAATGTCACAAAATAAAAATTAATTTTAACCCTTAAGTACTAACACTTCACATAGGTTAGGTAAACACTAACCAACCGTCTATGGGACGTCTGATACTGGATATACCTTGACAAGATTCTTTAGCTATTAGACAATTAAAAAAAATAGATTTCTTGCTTGTTTTAAGAATAAATACTTATACGCAGTTGGTGCTGGTTGAACTCATTTTTTCATAAAACCATGTTAATACAAAAGGACAGCGTGCAAATTGAGCAAATTTCAATAAAGAACATAATACTAAACATAACTAAACACAAGAACATGAATAAAATGCCAACAGAAAAAAAAACTGGCGTGCTTCAAAGTTGGTTTTTTCGACGCATTCGCTCCAAATTTTTTGCGCAGATTGGTTTCTGACAGTGGTAACAACCATAAGCTCTCCTTATTTTTTTTTGTAGCGACAGAGAAAGCAATCCTTTCTCTTTTCTAATTTTCAATTCGTGTCGTGGGTTTATTTAATATTTCTTCTATACCCAGTATTTCACATATACTCAGTTTTAAATTTCTCGGTATGAAAGAGCTTTCCAGCCTTCTTTTTAAATGTGGATGAACAAGCTGATATGCCAACTTTTCTATAAATTTGAGCCTTTCTAAATGAACATTGTTTTTATATAACTCATACAGTACAAACGCTTTCATTGTACTGACATCAAAAATTCTAAAAATTTGGGACACTTTTTATCGAAGGTATCAACGCCATCTTTGGTGGAGTTATAATCGGTAACGATGTCGGGCTTTATTGTAAATGAATCTTCGCTGGCATGATGGTGATATGATGATGTGATGACACCAAAAGAACAGTTTCTTTGTACTTTGGTTGTGAGTGGTAAGGAGGGAGAATAGTCTAGCCTCCGCACAGGGCGCCCCGGTGTGGTTTTCAATTCCAGCCCGTGGAGGGTATGCCACCGTGAATATCTTAATTGTTGGCTTATTTTCAGGCTCCATAATTAGGGCCATTTTGGGAGTATTAAGAGTCTTTTAATGTCCATAATTATTGAAATCGACTTCTTTCAAAACATCTAGGTTATTACTAGTAATAAAAAGAGATTTTAATATTTTATTTTTAGTAATACTATTTTTAAGATTACATAAAACGCATCTCATGTATCAATGGCAGCATTATTATCATCCTCCTTATCTAAATCAATCACAATCAAATACATAAGCAGACTTTTAATTAAAAACCAATTTTAAGCCCTAAAGTAATATAGAAATAAATTGAAGATAATGGTTTTCCCCAATCATTAGCATAAAATAATTATTTTCTGGATTTCTCAGTTATGTAACCACAATAACATCCTTACACTATTCAAGTACCTCTGACCTGGAAAACCATTAATTACATAAAAGACAGACAAGTCGACTTCCATTTTCAATTTTGATAATTGCTTCTGCCAACCATATTCGATTTAATACAAGAACAAAAACAAACTGTGTCTAGGGTGATTTGAAATTATCTTCTGTCAGACTTACTCGAATTAATACAAAAAAAAACAAGATGCCAGTCTAAGATGTTGGTTTGAAATCAGCTTCTGCCAACCTTATATAAATTAATGCAAAAGAATGAGCAAGTCTACAATGTTGATTTGAAATCAGCTTCTGTCAATCTTATTCGGTTTAATACTAAAACAAAAACAAAATGCAAGTCTAAGATATTGATTTGAAATCAGCTTCTACCAACCTTCAGCTGGAAGTTACCACTTGCAAAACCAACTTTTAATTCAAAAATACCTGTTTGGTTTAACTTATAGCTTGCAAAAAATAGCTTACAATTAAAAAATGCTGGTTTGGTCTTAACCTGCAGCTTTCAAAAACCAACTTTCATTTAAAAAATAATGGCTTGATTTAAGTTATAGATTGGAAAAACCAACTTTCATTTCAAAAATACCAGATTGGTTTAAATTGCAGCTTGCAAAAACCAACATTCATTTCAAAAATACTGGCTCGATTTAAGTTACAGCATGGAAAAATCAACTTTGATTTTAAACATACATGTTTGATTTAAGTTACAGTTTGCACAAACAAACTTCCATTTCAAAAATACTGCTTTTATATAACTTACAGCTTACAAGAACCAACTTTCAATTCAAAAATACCGGTTTGATTTAACTTACAGCTTGCAAAAACCAACTTTAAATTCTAAAATACCGGTTTGATTTAACGTAAAGCTTGCAAAAAACAACTTTTAATTCAAAAATACCTGTTTGGTTTAACTTACAGCTTGCAAAACCAACTGTCGGCTCAAAATAGTGGTCCTATTTAACTTACAGACTGCAGAAACCCAACTTTCAATTGAAAACACCGGTTTGATTAAACTTACAGTTTGAAAAAACAACTTTCAATTCTAGAAATGCTGATTTGATTTAACTTACAGTTTGCAAAAACTCCGACAGGAAAACCCTATATTGTCATGTATAGTTGAATTCGTCTCTTAATTTCCTATTTGAATACTGCATAATATACACTGTGTTGTGTTTAAGAAAACAAAAATTTTACAATTAGCCGTTCTAAATTGTTTCGTGTAGGTTAAGATGGTCGGCACGCCTCTGACGGATCGAGTAATCGTACCCCGCATTCGTGTACCATCAGTAATACGGGTTTCGAACAACCACGAGTAGATAGCTTTGATTGCACAAAACTAAAAGTACAGATCAGAAAGTACAAAGCACAATACGTGAGCCATCGGTGGGGCGTATAGAGAATCTTATACAAAGTTTGTTTGCTACCGGTGATGGTTCATTATCTTTTTATTACTGCTAATAACCTAAATGTTTTGATAGAAGTCGATTTCAGTAATTATGGACTTTAAAAAGACTCTTAATACTGCCAAAAGGGCCCTAATTACGGGGCGAAGATCATCAATACGTCACAAAGGGTTAAAAATGGCGCCTGAAAGGAAGCCAACAATTAAGATACGGGTCCACGGTTGCATATCCTCCAGGGGCTGGAATTAAAAACTACACCAGGGCGCCCTGCGCGGAGGCTTGATTATTCTCCCCGTTACTACTATTGTGTATGAAACTAAAGTGACATATTTAGTATAACCTTACACGGCTGTTCCCACTTCTATGTCCATGCAGGGGTTTTGTTAGGCGGAAAACTTCCTGTGTTGGTTTAGTGTACTTCTGTTCTTCATCTGATAACCCATTTCCATCAGAATTGTTATATATATATATATATATATATATATATATATACGCATTCAACAAAGAGCCAGTTCGGGCATCAGTGCAACACATTATTTTAACCCGTATTTGTTCGGCAGCTACATCTTAAACTTAACATCGGCCCCTAACTCCACTAGCATCTCACCAATGCAAGCTGACTTTCCTATAGTGTAACATATCTGGCAGTTGTGAATAAGATTATTAAAAATTTCCGAAATTGGAGCAGCTCGATCTACAACTTTTCTTAAGTTCCTGTCTTCTGGATTGTCAAACCGAAGACATGTTAGAAGAAAAGCGTATCTTTCTTTTGACATAATGCACCTCATTATTCCTTTACCTGTTCCGATGCTAGCAAATATGGTAGTTAAGTTTTCATCATTGGACTTGAACTAAGATGTGTATGCTAAAAATCCAAAGTATGTACTCATCGAGTTCTACCATATCAAGACCCTGAAGTGTAGCCAAACTTTGATTTTTATATTTACATCTTTCTTTGTGTATCCTAATATTTCTGCACTTCAGAATCGCGCTGGAGATGGTGCCGTTAAATAATAGTTTCCAAACCGTTAAAGTATTAGCACTATCTCCAATTTTAGCTACAGGCGTAAGTCAGGTAACTGTAAAACTATATTGTGGCGTGGTCGCGACCCTAGTGGCAGGTTGTTTAGCCCATTTATATCTATTTTTACCATAATACAATGTGATCTATTTTCATTCTCTTTCTGTTCAGTCTCTCCATTTTCACTATTCTGCGCAGTATTCTCTTTGTCTTCTAATTTGTTCTTCTTCATTCTCGTTGCCTAAAACAAAGAAATTATAATTTTTATACAGATATCATATTTTTACAATAATTTTTTGGTTTGAGATTGAATCGATTTATTTGAATGATTTTGTTACAGATATCACTTTTTGATTTTTCATGACGTTCTATAGTTATAGTCTCCAATCGTTAAACTCTTCAAGAAAGACACTAGGAAAGGTTTTAAATATTTTGGAAACCAAAATAGAAATCCTTTAATGTAGAATAGACTAACCATACTCTTGGAATTATTTCCCCATTACAATCTTCATCCAAACGTAAGTTCTATTAAAGATAATTTAGCTTTGTCGGATAGCACCGAAGGCCAATGGCTAGGATTTTTATATACATAATATATATATATATATATATATATATATATATATATATATATATATATATATATATATCATATATATATATATATATATATATATAATAAGAATGACTTGAGGGCTCAAAATGGTGGGGAAAGCCATGCCCACGTGGCCGTTGTCATTTCCCATCCCTATTTTGACGGCTTCCTTTCTGTGGCATTTCTCAATGAAGCCATTTATAATTATAACTTTGGTCTACTAAAGCGTTTTGGCAGTCCACATTTCCCACCCCTTTTTGGCGGTTTCTTTTAAGGGGTCTTTTCCCACCCCTTGATGGAATTTTACTTGATTGTATTTTCAACTTCTTTAAGCCACTTTTACCCCTAACAGTAACGTTTTGGCCTTTTTGGCAGTTCAATCTCTGGAGGGTAGGCAACCGCAGTCACCCTGCGCACACATACAGTGTTCTGATTGGAGGGCCTGAGGGTTGGTCACGCCCCCTAGTTTCTAATTGGTTACGCCCATTTTGTGGGTGTGGTTTGTAGGCCATGTTGTGGATGTGGATTGCCGGCCATTTTGATTTGGCGGCCATCTTGTCGGCTATGGTAGGAAATTTGAAATTGTATTCTAATAAGAGGGTCCTCATGCTATCTCATAAGACCGGTATAGCACTCCGGAGCTTGTTCTCACGCCTTAGCCCCCGGTATAGGATTCCGGGTCTTCGCCCCTTGTATAGATTCCCGGCGGCTGCCATTTTATTGTTTTTAATTATGAGATCATAGTTAAATTCCTACGTCATTTTGTTTTAATTGGGTCATCATTCAATTCTGGTGCCAGTTTGTTTTAAGTATGAGTCATAATTAAATTTTGTGACTTCATCTACCGGTGTATATTTTTAGCTAATGAATGTTTTCTGTAATCAGGGCTCAACCTAGTAGATTTGACTGTTTGTGACGCGTGCTAGCGGTGTATTTTTAAAACTAATTAATCGTGGCTCCACCTACCGGTAAGTGCATGCAGATCCCTGTAATTGTTGGGCATAATCAAATTCCGTGGGCTTTTACGCAGCTAGGTTTTAAACAGGAAAAGCAAGTCATGTAAACAATGTCGACACCGTAATTTCATTTTCAAGATCCTTTCACCTTACAACATTCAGTTACATCTATAGTGTCAGGGAAAAACCCATTAATCACCTAATTACGTAAAGGCAAACACGTGGGCCTTCATTTCCAATATTGATAAAACAATAACAAACTTTCACTATTCAATTAAACCTATAGTGTCAGGGGAAAACCCACTAATTAACTAATTATGTAAAGGTAAACCAGTTGACTTTTATCTTTTTGGGATTTTTTAATGGTGTACTTTAAATTATACAATCTAAACGTTTCGATAACACTTACAGTTATCTTCGTCAGTAGCAATGTATGTTAAAAATTGTTAAAGATGTAGTAAACAATTTTGTCAAATTTGAAAAATTAAATATTGTTAAACTGTCTTTAAGACAGTTTAACAATATTTAATTTTAATGACCTAGTTATTCTTTACTACAATTTTATAGTTGGCTTATACGTTTCTCAAACTGTTGTATTAATAGCAGGCTTATGTTTATGTTTGAATTTTTCAAATTTGACAAAATTGTTTACTACATCTTTAACAATTTTTAACATACATTGCTACTGACGAAGATAACTGTAAGTGTTATCGAAACGTTTAGATTGTATAATTTAAAGTACACCATTAAAAAATCCCAAAAAGATAAGTATTTTATTATGAGTGTTAATGGTGAAAGTTTACAATTTCATATTACAGTTGACTTTTAATTCAAATTTTGATGTTATGAGTTATAATCAAAGCCCTCGGCCATTTTGTTTTGGCGGGAAGTTTGAAAATGTATTCCAGGACACCGGAACTTGCTCTCGGGTATTCGCCCCCAAAATTCCCCAGTCAATTTGCTTTTAATTATGAGTCATAATTAAATTTTGTAGGTTAACTTGTTTTGACGGACGGCCATCTTGGAGGCCATTGTTTTGGTGGAAAATTTGAAATTATATTCTAGTAAATGGGGCCTCATACTAACTCATAAGACAGTTGCAAGACTCCGAAACTTGTTCTAGAATCCTTGCCCCTTGGCGGGAAATTTGAAATTGAATTCTAATAAGGGACCCTAATAGTAACTTGCAAGACAGGTATAGGACGCAGGAACTTGTTCTCGGGCCTTCGCCTTGTCAATAGACAGATCAATTAATAGCCCAATAAAATCATCCGAAGCATATCAAACAAATCACTCTCGATCAAATCAATCTCAATCAATCAAAGCAATTAACCAAATCAGTCAAATCAATTAATCTCGATCAAATCAAACAAGAAGCTGAGCTAACAATTCTTCATAACCTTCACGTAACGATTCTTCCACTGTATATACCTAGCTCCTATGAGCGTCCGCTTACTTTTCAGATAAGGCTAACCGACACTCAGAGCTGGTACTTTCCCTAAACGTGAAGGCACCGGCGTGATCCGCAAATTAATCTCAATCAATTCAATCCCAATCAACCAAATCATAACTTACAGCTTGAAAAAATCGGCTTACAACTCAAAATACTGGTTTGGCTTAACTTACAGTTTGCTAAAACCAACCACAATACATGAGATAGCCTTCGACATTGCTGTCAATATACTAACATTAAATTAACGTGTAACACTATCGCAACGTTTTGCATACAGTGATAAAAATAAGTTTTACAGTTAAACTAGTTAAAAATACCTATACAATAGCAAATATATAACCGAACTCGAAATCAGATCACTGTATTATTTTACATGCAAGAAATGTCTTATCGAAAATACCTCTGAGGGGCCCTAGATTTAAAACAAGCTTAAACGCACTATTTCGTTTTGAAAATGGACAAATGCACGGGGACAAATAAACAAGCTAACTTTCACTTCCAATTTTGATAAAACACATGTTATTTGAAGCTAACACCGATTTCATGCGTAAGACAGCTGTAGGACTTTATTTTCCCAATGCTTATCATTATCGTTAGATAACCATAATAACAATAATAAAATACTTATCTTTTTTAGGTTTTTAATGGTGTATTTTATATTATGCAATCTAAACGTTTCGATAACACTTACAGTTATCTTCGTCAGTAGTAATATCTATTAGAATTGTTAAATATGTTAAAACAATTGTGTGAAAGTTGAAAAATTAAAACATAAACATCCATCAAGGGTTAAAAATTCCATCAAGGGGTTTGGAGAGACCTCCGAAAAGAAGCCGTCAAAAAAAGTGGTGGGAAATGTGGGCTGCCAAAAAGGCTCTTAATACAGCCAAAAGATCACTAATTAGGGGTAAAAATGGCTGGGCGTGACTTCCTCCACCATTTTTGGCCCTCAAGTGCCCTCATTCTACTTTTTTGTTTAATTGTGACGCAGAATCCCATATCGTGTAAATTATATGCCCAAGCAATACACCCTGTATTTTTTCATGTAACGTGCTTTGAACACCAGTAGCTTTCATATTATACAATACTTTTTCAACAAACTTTTTAATATAACGTTTTACTTCCTTTGCGTTTATAACATATATTTTTACTCATATATTTAAATCTAATTTCTTTAAATTTAAATACAATTTTAAATGTAATTAATTAAAAAATTTTCTAATGTTTCCTTTGCCCATAAATTTACTAATTTTATCATATTTACTTATTTTTAATCTACCTTAATCCTGTTTTAAAACTCAAGTAATTCTGCTTACTCACGCATATTCTATCAAGTACTTAAACCCATTTCTTTAGCGATTTAAATACAATTTACATTCATACATACACTAAATTTTTTTATTGCATAATCATTATTGTTAAGATCTCTTCACTACGGACAACTTCTTTCCTCTTTTTTTCCCAATAACCCTTGCACTTCTGACATAGGCTGTATATTGTTACCGTAAGTAAACCAATATTTATTAATACCAGTACTTCGGTGATAGTTCGCGCTGTTTTTGCTGTCCACGAGGAGATATTATTACAACTTTCAGCAACTTTTACGACTATTTGTTCTTCTTTAAAGTTTCATACTGCACATTCTCTATTAAAAAATCTCCTGTGATTTCACTTAACGTTTAATTTAATTTTTATGTTAATTATTCGACATTTATTAGGATTTGAGGATTAGTTTTATTTACTCGCAGGTTATTTTTCAGGATAGCTATGTAAAAAGTCTATAAGGATACTTACTATTATATAAAGGTGTTCTTGGGTCGGGGACAGGATCGCTATGTAATGTTGCAGGATTGCTCAATTGCCAATAAAGTTATTATGTTGCCTGGCAGTAGCCATAGAATGTTAGGATTAGGGTAGTTTGGGATAAGTTATTAAAGAGAGATTACTGGTTTCTTAACTCCAACAAAATTTATTGTCACACTTCCTCTTACATATTACTGATATATTACACACCATTCACATCTCTGGTAGAAGTCTTAATTGACAGTATATTATTTTAGTCTTCTTTATTAACGTTCTAATATTGTTAACTTTCTAAAACATTTAATTTGGTTTTACTATTAGGAAAACGTAAAAAAATTTTATTATTACTTAAACTCGAGTGTCTTCATTGTAATGTCAAACTTCCTTATCTATGTAAGTAAAACTTATTAATAATTTTATTAAATACATAAATAAAAAGTTTACCTCGAGTAGGATTTGAACCTATGACCTGTACTTTGCTGGACTACCGTGCTAACGATCTGCGCCATCGAGATTCAAGCCACAATCGATGCAAATTTTGTCTTTATGTATACGGCATTAATCTATAATGAAGAAAATGATTAAATACTTCCCCAGCACAACAAAATTTTGTTAGATTACACTAATTTGACGACTTTAGCAAGTATTGGTGCCACATACATCCGGTTAATTAGATAAAAATGATATTGTTCTCAATTGTGAAGAATGAGTGGCGTAACTGCAAGTGTGCGGAGTTGGGCAGCATGTGCTGTATAAGAGCCATATAGCCATAAAAAACAACTCAACCTATAGGACGCTAATACGCCATTAGTAAATATCCGTTCTCAACCACAGTCATGTGAAATTTCCCATAGATCTTTTTCGAATATTAGGATATTTAAAATGTTATATGTAGAATTTTAAATTAAAACGTAGTTGCCGAGAATTGTTATTTTAAAGTTTGTTGTCGCAATTTCGATAGGAATTTAATTTCATGAGGTTGAAAAGTTTTTATGCAACGTAATATGTATAAATTTGTTTGTAATCATGGTTAATAATGAAAGGTTCAATCGCCTTTAAATGGATATGCTTTTTTTTTCAAGTTTACCAGTTTGCTCATGTAGGTATTGAATTGTTGGTGAGAGTATAGAAAATTTATTTGAGTAACAGGGTTTCTTATTGAAAAACAGGATGTATATGCGTCTCAATTCTAGGTATCAAGTCTGTTTTTTATCGTGGGAAATGTCTACTATGCAATTTTAGTATTCAATATTTTTATGTGACGATTAAAAGTACCACGTAACCTTGTGGGAAGGGCAGTTTTATTATTCGATTAGTAGTTGTACTTAAGCTGTAGAAGAAATTGGGTGAACTCTGAGCGTGTGATGTGAACTTAGAGCGCATTGAATTTGCCAGCGTACTACCAGGGTTACTTAACGCCACCGTGAGGAAATTTTCCGTTCACATTGTGTGGATCTTAAAGAGAATTCAGTCATCCCGGGAACCTTTTTGTGTTATATTTCGTTAGTCAGAAGTGACATTTTTGTATCCATTGAAGATGATTGGTGTTTAATTTTAGTGCTATTTCGACATATTTGGGATAAATCGCGTTTTGGCGGATTCTTATATCGTAATGTTCAGTAAATTTATTTGAGCATCACGAAAGTACATCCGCGTTCACAGCTGTTCAGACAGACGAAAACTAATTATCGCTATAATAAACTTTGTGTATATAAAGGGCAATGCACGTTTTGTCAATAAATTAAAATTATACCAGAAGATATTATCGCTACTAAGTTCGTGTAAATATAATTTGAAAACAGTCGGATAGTTGAAATTTGAAGGCTGTGAAGTTGCCGTACTGGAAGCCGTATCAGGGAGATTCAAGGATTACTTTTATCCACCGATCAATTACCAAAAGGGTAAATTGCACGAGTATCGCCTTACCGCTGTGAAAAGGAAAGGTAGAATTGAGAGTGACCATTTGTGCGAATTAAGGTAATTACTTTCATACGTTTATCTATTTTAGTGATTGTTGCTTTATTTATATTTGTTTTGTGCGGACAGATACTCCTTCTTCTGTGCATAGTTTTGTATAAAAACCTTCAAACGATTAAGATAATTTTACAAAAGTATATTCATCCGTGTATCGTAATATTACATATTGGGTTTTTTTTTTATTCTCATTCTTGTATATCAAAATTTTTATTACGAAAATTAGTCAAATTTACGTTTTTGGCGTTATTATTATTCCTTTAAGATAGGTGATTTTGGAAATTTGACCCTTGCAAGAGTCATCCCGATTTAAGTAATAGAATTTTACGTAAGAACGCTTTACTCCTTCCTGACATAAATTTTTTTGTGATTTGACAACTGTACCAATACCCTGATTGTTTATTTTCATATATATTCATAATATATGAATAGCGTTAATGATTTGGAGAGTATTACTTCCTTTTTCATAGCATTATTGTTTACGTGGTACTAAATTTAAAATATAAGGTATTTCAAAAGATAAGATATTTTGATTACGTTCAAGTTACTGAGTGGCTTATTTTTTATGGAAACTTTTGATTTAACAACCCTGCAGTGGCAACGTTCATTTATTTGCTATGAGTTTGATTAAAGCTTTAACGTAATAATTTATGAGAGTTTTCTCTAGGGCTTATTTGCTATATTTTTGTTTTTTCTAATATAAAGATATGAAGTTGCATTAAGATTTAACGTAATGTAAAAGTATAGTAAATAAGATTGATGACCGATCAGTTAGTCATTTTATTGTGATTACGTGTAAATATTTCGAAGTTTTACAGGAAACGACGTATATAGAGTATCAATCTACTGATTAATCCGAGTTTTTTGCGACGTAAAGTAAGCAAGTTTTTAGTTTGCTTTGAACTTAGCTGTGAAATACTCGCATAGAGGTATTTAGACCTCGATATTGTCGATTCAAAACACTCTGGCGCCCATATCAATTATCACTTACCCTTATTGTGTCTTATGTATTACAAGCTATTCTAATCGGAAAATTAATAACCGCTTACGTCCTTTATTCCACTGAGCTACCTCTTTCTTATCTGTTACTTCCGATTCTACTGTCATTTTCGTCCGTAATACCATGGTGGCGCGCTTTTCACCAAGGTATCGAAAAAGTTCCCCTTTCACTATAGTGTCTTATTATTCTTCTGATACTCTTAGACGGTATTGACCAAATATTTTGGGTAACGGTTCGAGAATTAAACGTTAAACACAACAAAACATTAGTTAGACATAAAATTTTTGAGAAAATCTGATTTTGCTGCTAATTCTACTGTAAATCGTCGATCTACTCATAAACAGGCAACTATTGGTTCATCAGATCCTTACGTCGTAATAAAGAAATAACTATTCATTGACAAGTGTTGAAGAGAAAAACAGCATCTCCTTCCTTTAATGCTGAACTATTCAGTTTTAAGTTTAAGGCAAAAATAGAAGGGACGAGTTTTTTTATAGTATTTCTCTGCTGTGTGTCGTCTGTGTGTGTGTGTGTCTGTGTGTCTGTGTGTCTGTGTGTCTGTGTGTCTGTGTGTCTGTGTGTCTGTGTGTCTGTGTGTCTGTGTGTCTGTGTGTCTGTGTGTGTGTGTCTGTGTGTCAGTGTGTCTGTGTGACTGTGTGTGTGTCTGTGTGCCTGTGTGTTGTGTGTGTGTGTCTGTGTCTGTTGTGTGTGTGTGTGTGTGTGTGTGTGTGTGTGTGTGTGTGTGTGTGTCTGTGTAACTGTGTGTCTGTGTGCCTGTGATTGTATAACCATTAACCATTAAAGCTGTCCATATGAAATTAGGTACAAAAATTCTTAGCCTTAAAATCTAGGTCAAGTTCGTTAATGAGCAAAATCCAACTAGTGGCGGGACAACTTTAGGGGATTAGAAAACTAAAATAATCCATTGCTTCAAATTTTAAAAAGTTACATAATAAAAGTGTGTGTGTGTGTGTGTGTGTGTGTGTGTGTGTGTGTGTGTGTGTGTGTGTGTGTGTGTGTGTGGTTGGGTGGTTCCGTGCGTGCGTGTGTGTGTGGGTGTGTGTGCGTGTGTGTGTGTGTGTGTGCGTGTATGCGTGTGGGGTGGGGGGTTACGTGCATGTGAGGTGTGTGTGTCGTATGTGCGTTGTGTGTGTGTGCTGTGTGTGTGGTGTTGTGGTGTAGTGTGCGTGTGTGCGTGTGTGTGTCGTATGTGTGTTTGTGTGTGTGTGTGTGTGTGTGTGTGTGTGTGTGTGTGTGTGTGCGTGTATTGTGTGTGCTGTGTCGTGTGTCGTGTGGTGCGTGCGTAGTGTGTGTGTGTGTGTGTGTCTGTGTGTCTGTGTGTGTGTGTGTGTGTGTGTGTGTGTGTGTGTGTGTGTGTGTGTGTGTGTTGTGTGTGTAGTGTGTCTGTGTGTCTGGTGTGTGTTGTTGTGCGTGTGTGTGAGTGTGTGCTAGATATCTTTTGAACCATTAAAGCTTTCCATATGAAATTAGGTACAAAAATTCTTTACCATAAAATCTAGGTCAAGTTCGTTAATGAGCAAAATCCAACCAATGGCGGGACATTTTTAGGGGATTAGAACACTAAAAAATTACTTGCTTCAAATTTTAAAAATATTAACGAATAGTTTTTATATAATTTCAAAATAAAAAAAATATATAATAACCAGAGGTGTAGGGTACAAAATTGTTCATTTTTAAAGTCGGGTATTGGGGCTTTTTAAGATCCCTAAGTATAAATCATTTGTCAAAATAAAATAATTCAACGTGACGCATCAAAAATGGAGGATTATTGTGTTCATTAAATTTATCAAGCGCTTTTTTTTAAAGTCGGGTATTGAGGGTTTTTAAGATCGTGTTAAATCATTTGTCAAAATTAAAAAAATTCGAAATAGCGGATGAAAAATGGGGGATTATCGTGTTTAAAATCAATGTGACTAAAATTCAGGTATTGTCTGCTAATGATCAATTTTGCAACTTTATTCATTTATAAAACATTATCTAAATAAAAAATTAAAAAACTGCCAGTGGCGCGTCGTTTTTAGGGTTCAAAATTTTGTTGAAAAGTCTGGTATTGGGGGTTTTTAAGATTGCTACGAATAAATTATTTGTCAAAAATGGCGGATCAAAAATGGAGAATTTTTTTTTGTGATTGTGGACCTGAACAGGCTAAATTTGGCCTATCGTACTAAAGCACTCAGGAACACTTAGGAGGATGGATAGAGGGATAACATTGCCAATAGATGCCTATGAACAGCTACCATAAATTTTCTCATATCATAAGTGAGAGGAAAGGAGGAACTAGGGATATCATTCCAGAATTTAGAAGCCGTGTAGAAAAAAGTGGATTGCGCCAGTTTGGTACGACAAGTGGAGATTTGTAATGCATACTGATGATGTGAATGAGCGAACCGAGTGTTTCTCGCAAAGATAGCCCGAGATGGTATCAAAGAATATAATTCAGCAGCACAATAGCCGTTGTAATAACGATAATACAAAGAAAGAACTGAAACCATCCTTCTATGCTCAAGGGACTGTATGTGAGAAGTTAAGGACGGGCCATTTATAAGCCTAATCGTTCTCTTTGAATACGATCAACGATATCGAGAGCGTATTGGGAGCACTAACCCAAAGGTGAGAATTATATTCCAGATGAGGCCGAATTTGGGCCTTATACAGCAGAAGGAGTTGTCGAGAGGTAAAGTACTGCTTAGATCTGTACAAAAGCCTATTTTACGAGCAGCTGTTTTGGTAGCTGACAGAAGATGGTCAACCAATGAGAGATTTGAAGATACAGTCATACGCAACAGAGTAATAGAGTCTGAAAACTTAAGAACTGAGCCATTCATACTTACAACAGGAAATGATCGATCTTTTTGGCGGACATAAGGCAACACTGAGTTTTGTTAGCATTAAATTTAACTAGATTATTGCTTCCCATTCGAGAATACGTTGAATGTCTTTGTTGATTGAATTTGCCATTTCAGCTTTAATTTCTTGATTTGACATAGAAGGTGGATTATCACTATGAGTAGACTGAGATGAACTACAGTGAAGAGTGCTATCGTCAGCAAATCAATGTATGGGGTTAGTTGTTGAAGAAATAAGGTCATTTATGTACAGCAGAAGAAGTGTAGGCGTTATAACGGATCCCTGTGGTACGCCCGCGTTAATGCTAACTTCTTTTGAAAAAAAGCCATCAACTACGACACGTATTCGTCTTTATGAAGGAAACTATAAACCCAGTTTCTGATCGTATCATTTAACCCAAACGAGGTGAGTTTGGCAAGTAAGCACTTATGCCAAACTTGGTCAAATGCCTTTAAGATATCTAAACTGTTTCACCGGACTGCTCTACTGTATTGTTCCAAACTTGGGTCACATATGAAAGAAGATCACCTGTTGAAACTGAACCTTTGTCAGTTGTCGAGTTGCTGATTGATGGCTTTTTCCGTGACTTCAGACAAAATGGAAGTGATGGCAATTGGTCGGTAGTTTGAGGGATCAGTCTTATCGCCTTTTTTGGGGATAGGCTGAACATTTACTAACTTCCATGATGAAGGGAATTCCCAGAAGGCATAGAGATCGTATAGAGCTTAGATAGGACTGGTACTAATTCAGGGAACATTTCTTTAAGACAATAGCTGGGATACCGTCTGGGCCAGTCGCCTTATTGAGATCAAGCCTACTGATGATCGATTCCAGGAGCTTGTACGAAAATTAATTGGTTTCATAGCGTATGAAGAAGAGTTGAATTATCGTGTTTAAACTTGACTCAAATTCAGGATTTGTGAGCGTATGTTATTTAGATATATGAGAAAGCATTATGCAGACAATTATGGCAGTGGTTTATGTCATGAACTCGACTTGACATGAAGTTTAAACGTCATTCTGACATAGGTTATGCTTTTGTTTAAAATGTTGCCTGTTTTACGTATATGAACGTAAAAAGCAGGTTGCACAGTTATCCTAAAAATTTGGCATTAAAATATTTATTCCTTTTAATGAATCGCATCTATAACTGTTTGATGAAGTTTTAAACGTTTGTTCTGACATAGGTTATTGTTTTGCCTTCACAATGTTTCCTGTTTTCGTTATGAACGCTTAAAAAGAGGTTGCACAGTTATCATAAAAATTTAAATTAAAATTATTTCAGTTCTTTTAATGTCCATTCTGTAGCTAATCGTCTATTACACCAGATCTGTTATGTGAAGTTTTACACAAACGTCAATTATAAATTGTACTATCAAGATTTTTGGTTGCTTCACAATGTCTACTAATCGTAATGAACTTATGAAAGTGTGAGGTTGTCCTGAAAATCTTAATTAAATTATTATCAGTGTCTTTTAATTTGTCTCATTCTGTAGGCTGGACAGGTTCGTCGAATATACCACACCAGATATTTTATTCAAAGCTACACACAAACCTCAATATAATAAATTCTAATTATCAAATTTTTGGATTGCTATTCACACTGCAGCTAATCAGTAAAAATAACAAAAGTGTGAGGGTTCGCCTGTAAGGCGATCTTCCAACCTTCCCAATTACATTAAATATATATACTTTGTCTCACCGTTAAACAGGTTCCGTCAGTATAGCCACCGCGCCGTTTAAATATGTCACTAAGTGCGCCTCGAACGTGACATTCAAACCTCAATATAATAAATTCTAATTATCAAATTTTTGGATTGCTATTCACACTGCAGCTAATCAGTAAAAATAACAAAAGTGTGAGGGTTAAGTACTCCCACAGAAAAAAATCTAATGGCGTCAGGTCTGGTGACCGAGCTGGCCATTCTATCGGACCTCGTCGTCCAATCCATCTGCCACGATATTCTTCATCCAAGTAACGTCTTACTGCACCATAATAGTGTGCAGGAGCACTATCTTGTTGGAATGTTATTTCCAAGTTGCCGAATTCATCTACATTATCTTCCAAAATTTCAAGAATTAACGGTTCAATTGCGTTTTGTAACATCTCCAGATACACTTCACCGGTGAAGTTATCATTGAGAAAAACAGGTCCAACTATGTGGTTTCCTAAAATACCTGCCCAAACATTTACTTTTTCTGGAAATTAAGTATGTTTTTCACGAAAGATTTGAGGATTTGTGTCACTCCAATATCTCACATTTTGTGTGTTAACGTTTCCTCGTCACTAAAACAAATTGATTTTATGTAGTCTGGGTGTTGGATAATTTGATTGGACATATTTTCACAGAATTCTAATCTTCGGTCGGGGTCATCATCTGAAAGTTGGTGCACCATTTTTAATTTGTATGGATGAAATTTGTTTTTAGCCAACACCCTATGTACTGTCCTTTGACTGACTTCACAGATAGACGCAACTTGGGCTGTAGAAGAAGTAGGATGTACTACCATTTCTGCAATTATGTCGATTTTTTTGTCGTCACTAATTGTTGGTCGACCAGATCGTTTGACATCTTGAACACTACCGGTTGCTTCAAACTTCTGAAGAAGTTCCCTCAAATAAGTCCTCGATATAGGGCGATCG
The DNA here is from genome assembly GCA_036346205.1 of Vesta saturnalis. Taxonomy (NCBI): domain Eukaryota; kingdom Metazoa; phylum Arthropoda; class Insecta; order Coleoptera; family Lampyridae; genus Vesta; species Vesta saturnalis. The sequence goes on from JARFJB010000102.1 coordinate 1,804,048, forward strand.
GGGTACCTCTCATTAAAAAGACGTTCCGCTGCATGGAAATTGTTTCTACATTCACCAATTATTAAGATAGCTGCTACTTTGTCGGCTACCGTACGTACCATTTTGTCTATGTAGACACTTAAACGTCGCGTTAAAGAATAATTAAACTGAATAGTCAAGGTATAAAAACTTATCAAAGTAAAAACAACGAGAGAATTAAAAAACGTCAACTTTTTTGACAATTAACCAGAGGCAGACTTTACAATCTTGATTAATTAAATGCCAAACTATAATTTTAGTATTTATTTAATTTTTCTATCAAAATCAACCTAAACCCTAACAAAATTAGTATGACTGAATAGGTAATTTTAATACCTTTCAAACGAGATGTCACTTGCCATAAGGTACTATTTAAAATTATTGGTCACTGTGGCCCTGTGACGTCATATATGACTATTACGTCACTTGACATGACTAGTTGAGTTGAAAGAAGGGGGGTGGGACTTTTGACTAGCACTGTATAACTAAATATTTAATTATTTAAGATAAGTTAGTGACTTTGCGTACTAATGTTACTGTACCTGAAACGACCGCCATATTGACGCAACCTGTTTAACGGTGAGACAAAGTATACTATCTTGCATAGTAACAAAAACAAAATCTAGTATTTTCAATTTATGCAAACACAAATCATTCCAATTACGACGTGAACAGTACGTTAACGTGCTTACCCTACGTATTTGATATACAATCAAAGACTATACTAAAAACTAAATAAAATTAAGAAAATTTAAAGAAAGTGTAATATAAGATGTGGTATTGCGGAGCACAAAGTAATAAATAATAAGAAATACATACATGAATAATAGCGAGTACGTATTTGTGCAACAAAGACGTAATTAATAGACTGTATCATTTAAGATTTTTTTTAAGACCAAGTCTTGAAAAACAGTGATTCAAATTACTAACACTAGTTTCAATTTTTTTTTAATTCCACATGGTCTTGTAAATGTGTTATCGAATGTGTATCCGATCTCATTCTAATGCAGTTGTACAGATATTTCGGATGTTTATTTTTGTTTAATTTATACAAGAACAGTGCAAAGAGATATTTCATTCTCTGGCTTACATTGAAGTGATTATAGTTTTTAAGATACGGAGTAATGTGATAACTAAAAGCGACTAGTCCTATACAACGTATACAAGTTACAATCATTTTGCACTTTTTGTAGTTGATACTTCGAACTCGATGTTAAAGTTTTATAATACACTCCACTGCAATAATCCAAATGTAGATATATCAGGGTTTGATCAAATTAAGTTTAGTGTTCGCAGATAACACAAATTTTAAGTTATTTAATGACTTAATTTTCATAAACGCTACTTGATAAAGAACGTTAGGAATCAGTAATTTAAAACATACCTATGATAATGTTTGATTAGTGACTGATTATTCGATAATTGTGATAATTAATAGGTGGTATAAAACAGCTTCATGCATAAATACTAATGGTAAGATCGTACCTAATATGGAAATATGCATTACACTGAATTTAAACTAATTTTTTAATCACATTTAACTCCGGATTTGATTATACTAGTTAAAAGTGGTATGCATAGTACTAATTTTGGTTAGTTACTAAACAATTTAAATTTTAAATGATTCTGTAATAGGTAATTTTAGATAGGATTTAAAATATTAATATTTTGTTATACCAGATGTTTTGTGAAACAAAAATTGAGAAAATAGTTTTAAACCAAAGGTATCAGTCGTTTTCGTTTCTGAGGTAACGAAATTGCAAGTAAGCGAGAATTGTAATCGTATTATAGGTTGGATTTTGAATATAAAATCTATATCAGCTAAGGTGAATATTTTCCTCATTAAGTATTATAAATAAATTTACTTTAAAGTATAGATTTCTTTACTGATAAATATAAGCTAAATTAGATTAAAAGTTAATATCACAATTTTAAATCTAATCTCTTACTTTCATAGTTTGATATTAATTATTAATTTGTTTTCTAAATGTTGTTTATAAATACAATAATTCGGTACATTAAACACTCATAATTTATACTCCTCTGATAATTGACTAAAGTTTAAACGGAGATTATTCGATATCCTGTAATTTAGAGTATAAATTAAAGGTTAAATTTACGCGCTTTAGTGTAAGATATTTCAATATTAGGTACTTAACTTACTTGTTAAAAGCAGCATGACTGCGTTTTTTTAGGATGAACTCTTCTATTACCATTATTAGAATTATTAATTTTGTGCATGTGTTTATAGAGTAAATAAAACCACGTTTTGTGGTGTTTGGAGGAAGAGCGAGAGAGATATGGTTTAAAAGATTATCTAAAGTATGTAACCAGTATGGCCATACAGGAACAAAAACCAGAGTTTAGGTTTTAATGGAGATAATGTAATATCTTGGCTTTAGAAATATTCCGTATAAACGTTAGCTATTGCCGGTACCTTGTATATAAACTAAGTTGAATACGTTCAGTTTAATTATATCATATTGATGAATTTTGAATAATTGAGTGTTGTGTTCGTAAAATTTGTTTGTTCAATAGTAACTTTTGTAAATAACGACCCAATATCAAAAATAACTAAAAAAATCACTTACATAGAAATTAGTTTCTTTAAGTTTATCAATTACCACTTTTATATATTTTAGTTACAATACATAACAACGAATTTAGCTACATCCTATTCAAAAAAAAAGAATAAAATTAAATACAACGCGAGGATAAATAAATACATGAGATTTCTTGTAATAATTGTCAAAGATCTTACATTGGACAAACAACTTGGAAGCTAAGTACAAGAGCCCAAGAACACAAATAGATCATTAAACATTATACTGCCTCTAACTGTTTTGCAACAGACCACTTAGAAAATGGACACAATATTAATATTAACGAGAAAAAATTAATTGCTTCAACACGTGCGTTGCAAGAAAGAATTATAACAGAAACCATTGAAATTGAAAAACATCATTCTACTTTAAACATACGTGAGGTCAGTTCTGCAATATCAGTAATACGGAAATCTCTATTTAAACCATCCAAAACTCCGCAAAACCCTATCCAAAACAGTAACTTAAATGCAGTATCTACAACCTCAGCAGAATGCAAATATTAAGTTCTAGTTATAACAAGGAACGCAACAGACATCAGTTCACTTCGGATAATGCGATGAAGTACAAGATTTTTAGTGACCTGGAGATGGCAAATGAGGGTTTGCTGAAACGTCGCCCACTCAACGAAGGTTCTTACATAAATCCTATCAATACACGAGATCATGGACCCGCAAGCAAGCGCTTGTCAATCGTACGACAGCAAGGTAGAGTTGAAGTGAATGAAATTAGCAGTTTTTCTTTTTAGTTATACGCTAATAATATTAAATTATGACGCACTTAACGGAAACGGAACGAATCAAAATTTTGATGATGATTGGGTATGGTGACAGAAAAAGAACTCACGACGATGGTTATTTAAAACTAAAATTAAAATTTAAGTTTAAATCAAAAAAATTTATTGAATCATACGGCAATATTTAATACTTTATATTCAAATCGAAACTCTTAGACGATCTACTGTAACAAAAATTTCAAAACAATTTTCGAGAAACTGGTCATGTTAGACATTTATATAAAATTGATAGTCCAAAACTAGCAACAGAAGATGAAATATTTGACGTTGCACTTGCAGCTTCTGAAAATCCCCATGTTTCAACCCGACAACTATCCCGAGATAACAATATTAGTCAGGCAACATAAAAGGTGAAACTGGTTCAGGAGTTAGCAGAATATGGATATGTCAAATAATCAAAACATTTGTGCATTCTATTCTGTTCTCCGATCAAGTCACATTTCGTTTAAATGGAGCTGTAATCGACACAATTTCCGTTATTGGTTCCAACATAACCCACTTTGGTCGGAGGAACTACACACATAATATCTCCAAAAAGTAAATCTACGGGCGGGAATCATAGGAGAATTCTTCGATGGCTCATTAAACCCTGAGCGCTGTTTATATTTCTTGCGATCTTAACTGGTTCCTGCGTTACCTGTGTCCTTTTCTAATGCCGTACAGCTTGACACATCAAACGAATCAAGACGGTATCCCTTCTCATTATGGCGTTAATGTTCGTTGTTATTTGATAAAATTTTCACAAATAACTGGATAGGAAGAAGAGGACGTGGTCAGCACGATCCCCGGATCTGAACCCGCTTGATTTCCTTTTGTGGGGCCATCTTAACGGTACAGTATATCAAAATGGATCAAAAAGTTCTAAAAATACGCATCCGAGAACACACACGAGCATTACCGCCTGAGACAGTCCAAAACGCAATCCAAGGATTATTGAATTGCATTGCACATTGTCATGCAATGAACGACGAACAATTTGACCATTTGTTGTATTAAATTTAAATTTAATTGTTTTGTTTTAATGAATTCTATATATACATTAATTTTATTTTATTTTAAAATTAATGGGGACTTGAACCCACGACCTCCAGTTTGCTAGAGTAGGGCTCTTCCATCTTCCATCGTAACTAGGCAAGTACATACAGTCTCAAAGATGTCTGGATATGAATGAAGATATTTCTGTTTGTTTCATCGATTATAATAAAGTATTTGGCAAAGTACGTCACAATAAACTCATAGGGATACTAAAAAAAGAACATAGATTCAACGATGACATTCACCATCATATCAAATCTCTATTCCGGGCAACGTGTAGTTGTGCAAACAGAAGGAGAAAGGACCGATGAAATCGAGATAAAGAGAGGAGTAAGACAAGGATGTTTGCTCTCGCCGATGCTTTTCAATTTATAACCAGAGGAGATCATGAACAAAGCTCTCACAAATATCTCATACGGTATCAAAATAAATGGCACTGCAGTCAGTAATCTATGTTACGCCGACGATACAATCTTTATAGCCGAAACTTAACAAACGTTACAGAATCCTGTCAATAAGGTAACAGATGTCAGCGAAGAATACGGTTTATCTCTAAATATTAATAAAACAATTTATGTTAATTATAAAAACGCAACAGCCTGTATATACGAAATCAGTAAATTGAAAGAGTGAAAGAATACAATTATTTGGGTACCGTTATCAATGAAAATATTGAAATTTCTGAAGAAATAAAAATAAGGATTGGAAAAGCCAAAAGTGGTTCATGAAAGTGAAAAGACTATTCTACTGTAAGGGTTTAACTCAAAGTTAGATGCATGAAACGTTACATACTATCAATACTGTACTACGCCGTGGAAGCGTGGATAATAAAGAAGAGCAATATTAAGAAAATATAAGCCTTTGAAATGTGCCTACACCGCAGAATATTGAGAATCCTTTGGATAGAAGAGGTGACAAACATCGCAGGGTTTATATCAATGAAAAAAGACAAGGAAGTGATACTCAACATTAAAAAGCGGAAATTATATAATGATAAGGAGAAATACCAACTATTCCAAAATATAATGTAGAAAAATATCCGGGAAGCGTTAAATAGGACGTAGAACACATTCATGGCTGAAAAATCTACGTGATTCGTACAACTGCAATAACAACAATCTGTTCAGAGCATCAGTTTCGAAAATAAGAATAGCCTTAATGATTGCCAACCTTCGTAACGAAGACGGCGCTTGAAGAAGAACTTCACGTATTGAGCAATCTTTGAGCATCGTCTCGTGCGTTGAGGTTCTGTTCCTGTTTCTCAATTTCGATGACCTTTCGGGTGGTCTTTTTCTCGCTTTTTGATGTTGGCTACAATCCTGGTGTTTTCAAACGGTGTGGTGTGTAATGTACTGCCTACATGCTGATGTAGATGATGTAGCTGTGTTCCTCTCCACAGCTTTTTTGTGTTCCTCGCGTAGAACCTGAATCCTCCTGTGTTTGGAGTATGTATACCTTATCACATGTTCCACAAGGGATGGTGCAAACTCCTTGCTCCTCG